>JACXGI010002392.1:32043-74175 GCA_016801175.1 Esox masquinongy | reverse complement strand
ATCAGTGTTAGCGGAATCGGAGCGCTCCCAGGGTGAGGAGTTGAACAGGGGAAGGGGAGGAGTTGACATACATAAATTGTGCATGAATACGTCACACACATGGATACACACATAGAAACAGGGTATAGATACACCTACTGATCAATATTTCATGAGGTGTGGTTTGAAGCAGGATAAGGCCCTTTATTATGGATGATATAAACTCTCCCGCTGGATGGGCGGCTGAGTCCCTGACAGGGAGGGGAGAGGGGAAATAGATTAGGCAGGAGGAGGAGGGAGGAGAAAAGAGGGGAATACAAAGGAAAGAGAGTTTGAAAGAAATGCACATTGACTGGTTGGATGGGGTGTGTGATACTGGCTTACTGATACACAGACGGACAGATTCTGAAATTGATTATGTGATTGATGAGGGAGCAGTGGATGACTAGTCCCTGTTCTCCCCTCGTCATCCCTCCACTTCTCTTCCGTTCTATTTTACCCTAATTTACTCTCCATCCACTTCGTTCCTCGGCTCTACTTGAATGACCACATCTCTTTTATTTATAGACCGTCATTAGTAGTAATTCAGAGAGGGGAGGAAGAATGGAGACAATAGAAGGCCATTCCACAATGACAGCGTCTTTTGAGTAATTTAACAGTCTTTTATTACTATCATCATTGTTACTAAAATGTGTTTACCCCTTTTTTCAAAACACACTAATGGTCCTTCCTCATCACAACTACAAGGCTCCTGTACCAAATTCCGAAGTCGGAAACGTGAACAAATAATTTGTTTTGTCCCTGACCACTTAACACTGGGCAGTTAACACTAATTGCTCCCAGGGCACTCATTATGGCAGCCTCCTGCACCTCTCCAATTCAGTTGTGTTGTTTTGCAAGCCAAATTTCGGTCAGCCTGAGACAAATACCTCCAGTCTCTTTTCTAACCTCAGTATAACACCGATCTCACCAAAACCGGACTTTCCTGAGCCAATTCCTACCTCCACATGTGAGTATACCTGGACACAAATTACTTCCAGAATGGACAAGCAATATGGGAAAAAAGCTGAATGTCTTGGCGTGGATGCCTTGGAAGAAGGCCTGTTACAATCTTCAGCTCTCCTTATTCTTTTGGGAGTCCTTTCCAAGGAACATGCCAGTAGATACAATTGGAAACAATAAAAAATTAATGAATAAAATAAATCAACAATAATGTATTAAAAAAGTGAATTCCTTTACATTTCTAGCCTGCTTATCTCTTACCTATGCTTGAACATAACAAATAGTTTGCTTCTACATCAAATTATTTCACCATTTTATGTATTGTTGAGTTCACCTAATAGCGTTGGCCATGAATTGAGGGAGAGTAAATTATATTTTTTTATTGTTAATTACTGTATTTCATAAAATAAATAACCATCATCTGAAGTGGCGTTAAAAGGAAGTCAATGAATGGACCTTTAACGCTGGGTGAGAACTTGGGTGAGAAATGTTGTAATTAAGTGGAATACAGTTGTTCAAAAAGTCACAGAAGATAGAACGGGGAGCCAGTATGATTAAGTTTGATAATATGGTGAAATTCACTACTGTAGAACATTCTGGATTAGAGCGTCTGCTAAAACTAGAAAATCTAGTTTTAGCAGACAATCAGGGCTTTGTATTTTAGCACATCAATCAGGGCTGTGTATGTAAATGTACTGTATACATATTATTTTATTCCTATCGCCCACACATCAAACTGAGCATTTCAATGGACAAATGGACCGTGGTTTATTATACATACAATGGTGGTATAAAAGAGTGAATGGGGGCTTTATTATGATATGCTTTAAAAATTCTGAATGTGAGTATTATTGGTATTTAAAATATCAGAGAGACAAAAGGCACATATTTTAGTGAACAAAATGTTTTTGTGAGAGTGTGTATGTGAGTACCAGGTTTGTACAAGCTGGAACCATCAACGTCCCCACATATAATTTAACCTGACAATTTCATCCACATGAAGTCCTTTGTCTGGTCCCCACTAGGAAAAATGTAATTTATGGCTTAAGGGTTGAGTTTAGGATTTAACATACAATTTGGCACTGTGTTAAAATTGGTTTCACTTTTAGACATAGGCACCACAGGTTATGTCAAGCCTCAGGCATTAGGGCTATGTTAAGTTTAGGCATTAAGGTTTAGGTTTAGGGCCATGGGATAGGGAACATGGATTTCTGGATTTTCACTTCCCACAAGGGAGTAAAAAAAAGAGATGGGAAAGACAGTCAGCAAGAGAGTGAAAGAGGATGGGAGAAATGTGGTGAATGAAAAGGAAGGAGGTACATATGGAGATCACAATAATAGTTCTTTAGGATAACTAATTGCTGAAGGTTCGTCAGCACTAATTGCAGGTCTCTGTGTTAATTATCAATTGTACACTCAAAAGAAAGGCTAGAAAGACAGAGAGAGGGGAGCGAGGTAGAAGTGGAGAGAGAAGAGGCTGAGAAAGGAGAGAGAAAGAGAGAGAGGTAGAGAGAGGGATGGGAGAGGGAGAGAAGAGAAGTGAGGGGAGAGGGGGAGAGGGAAACAAAGGGAGCTGGAGGGAGAGGACAGAGGAGAGGGTCAGGACAGAGAAGTATGACAGAGGAAGAAAATAGATATATGGATGAAGAGAGATGAAAAGTGAGTGATATGACTGGTGGGTTAGGGGTATGGAGTGGTGTAGAGTTATGGATGACAAGGAGAGGAGACAGACATCACAAAAGAGAATGGAAGAGAGGAACGGCAGCTGATAAACTGAGAAAAGAGAGATGGGAGAAAGGGAGAGACAGGAAGAAAGAGAGACGCGAGAGAGGGGACGACAGAAAGAGAGATGGGAGAAAGGGAGAGACAGGAAGAAAGAGAGACGCGAGAGAGGGGACGACAGAAAGAGAGGTGGGAGAGAGGGGGAGACAGGAAGAAAGCGAGATGGGAGAGAGGAGGAGACGGGAAGAAAAAAAGATGGGAGAAGAAAGAGACATGGGAGAGAGGGGGGGACAGGAATAAAGAGAGATGGGGAGGTGCTCTCTTTGAATCTGTTGAATCTTCTCTAGCGGTGCACAGTTTCCATGGCAACAATTAAAATAGGCCTCTCCACACACTGATGATGGACACTGAGATACAGTGCAGTGTATGTGCACGCACAGACAAAAACACACACTTTCCCATTCATACAAATTGATGTGCCCTGGCATTTTGCAAATGCCGATATACAACCCATGCGCCCCTGCTATTGGTCCATTTTAAACACTGTCTCTGACATCATCAACATCTCTGACACTTTTCACACAAGACACACTGGTTACACAGAGTATAAACCACAATAGTGTGCACAGGAGAGTAACCGCTTTCAGATGATGAACCCATTAAGTTCTATGATAGTTATTGCCAGAATGTCACTAGAAGCACACAAAGGCTGGTCATATAATCAGGCTCTTGCCGGGACTGAGGTCCTCGGGCTCAAACCTGTATGGAGCCCGAGAGGCACATTTATTTTTATTTTGCTTAGATTTTTTTTTACTGCAACTTACGTTTGAGAAGTTCATCATCTGGGTAACACTTAAGCCAAATGTAGATTGCCACTCTTCAGTCCACAGAAATTTTAGCCTCTGGAATGTTTGTAAAATCAGTTCGACTGTTAAACTCATGGGTACTTTTTCAATGGCTTTCAAGAGTTTTCTGAATTTTATAATACTCTTATGGGACAAACTTTGGATGGAGTTTGGAAAACAAATGTCTCCTGCTGTAAAAACCTGCAATGAGTGGACAACAGCAATGTTTTCAGAGTATCTTATCTTGGCTATTTTGCCAGAAAGAGTGCATCAGTCATGAGCAAAGAGTAACCTAGCTTCATCATGCAGTACCGCAGGAATGTCTATGTAGTAGGCAGCCTACTGTAGCATAGAATTTAACGATGCCCTCCTAATATTGTACAATACATTTGAATCCTAATTGCCCTAGGCAATGTTTTTGTTTTGGTTTCAAGATTCAGTAAAATGTTTAGAAATATCTGTTATGTAGAGTCAACAATATAGCAAATATTGCATGTTTACACAGTTACAATTGAGCAAACGGTTTGTTAAATAGTCATCACGTGTTTGCCCTGCTTTCTGTGAAGCCCTACATCTACATCTTAAGTATAGCTTATCAAACAAAATTAAGAAAACCCAAAACATTTGTGGATGGATTTCACATTAAAATCATATCTGTATCCACAGATGTTAATTAAGGTCATGAAAAATAACTGCACATTCCCCACCCAATTCACAAGTTGTTTTTTTTCAACATGGAAATTGTAAATATTGAACCAGTGAGAAATAGAATCCAAAAAACTGAATGCAATGTGATTGCAATGAAGACACAACACAGGCAGAAAGCATTTTAAAGGAGCATAATAAAGAAATGTTGCACCGTCATATAAGAAAATGTCCAAATATTTACATTATGTGAGATCTGCAGTAATAGTGGAATGATGACTTTCAGCAATTTATCATAACAATATTTACACAGAAATTATTTTGGGTGAATAAAAAAGCTAATCCTAAAATGCTAAATTTCTAGACTGGCTTCTGTTGTCAGTGGCACCCTCCCTGTCTTGAATCAGTGTCATTAACACATGCAATCATCTCTCGTCAAACGAGTTATTCTTAAAATTCTACAGTTTACTAAATTTCTGTTCAAGTGACAAGACAAACACGGAATAAAACACAGAATCATCGTGCCCTTTTTAATATTTAAAAAATAACTATTAATGAACGTAAAGCGAGCCGAGAGTTGGTTTCAATTTGCTTTTGCTGTAATTCATCTAACTTCCACAGGATGGGAGCAAATTAGAGATTTCCTCTTTAATTCCAGGTGTAATTGAAAGAAAATGGTGTTCGGAATGTCATCCTTTCACTGTTCGGATCGGGATAATACAAGCCGTAAATTGGGTAAGTTATACCAGGGCTTCAACACTTATACCAGGGGTTCAACTCTTTAGCATTCGGCCCATGGGCCCAGAACAGAGCAACAGTGAATTCAGACATGTGACTAATTAAGGATGCTTTCTGACTGTTCCAGGTAATAAGTGGGCCTAAATGGACAATAAAAGTGTAATTTTCATTAATGAAAACTTGTGCTAGCATGGCTCATACATTGTAGAGACACTGTGGGGGATATGAGGCATGACGCAGATATTATGGCTCTGTAATTGGATGCCTTCGTCAGCCATAAATCACACAATTACAACTGGCACAGGGGCCAGTGTGGCGCAGGGGCCAGGGTGGCGCAGGGGCCAGGTGGAGGTGGTGAGGATGCCCTGTCAAAAATAGACCAGCAATTAGATGGACAATAACTTTAACGAGCGAACAAAATAGAGTTCCATCACACTGGCAGAGGAATCAATATACGCACTAAATAACAGTAGAATGGTGAGACTACACATATGAACACATGCACACAAACAGAGACACACACACACACAGAGCCAGGTTGTTGTGTATCTCGGGAAAGTCATAATACATTACCCACTGAATCCACGGGCCTTCAGTCACAACACTAGGGATATGGAGGAGCCCATAGAGTAGAGGGGAATATTGACCTCCACTGTGGTTATCGACAAGCTGAGGTTGGTCTGTTATAGCACAGCAGCGAGTACTAGAAGGCCACCAAGGGGATGGGACTAATCACCGGTGGACACAGTACATAAACACAAAGACCTGTCGTGAGACAATGATAAACATTAGACAACAAGTGCCACTAGTTAGCCTGGTTCTTTGGACATATCTATATATTATTATTATTATCATATATTTGGACAAGTGCCACTAGTTAGCCTGGTTCTTTGGACATATCGCGGCTGAACCCACACAGCTGCTCCACATTAAATGAAAAGAGGGGACTTGAGCTCTAGGTTCCAGTTGCGATCTCTTCAGTCAATATGGATGGACCCAGATCTTCACTGAGCACCTGATCAGGTAAAACTTGACTTCTGGGACCAGTGAGAAGAGCTGGACCATGAAACACAGGCCCAGACCTCTCTGAGCTGTGAACTACATTGGCTCCAATGGAAAACCCTGCACATGGCTACTCACAGCCCCTTCATTACCATACACAGCCAGGCATGCAATCACATGTTGACCAACAGGTCATCAGGTGCATAAAAGTGTCTGTTTCGAGAGAGGAGATTGGAGTGCCCATTACTCTTTCTGTATTCATCTCTCTCCATCTCTCTATTTCTTTTGCATTCTCTCTCTTCTCATTATATGGTAAGTGTCAGACGTGACAGTAGTTATATTTGCTTGAATACGTAGAACAAATGCAATTTGCAATATTTCATTTTCATTGCCTGCTTGGGTACTTTGGGGAGTGCGGAGGACAAAAACAATAGACAATCACTCACTGGTTCTAAACAGTTTATGGCACGTGTATTCACACATAATTTTTGCCTGGAACTCAAGCATACTGCAGTACTGACAAATTCACCCAAACACTGTCCCAAGAAGAATACAAAGTATTATATTAATTTGTCTTCGGGTGGAAAAAGATTAGAATTTTCAAAATATGCACAAATGTTTAAAATGCATAGAGGAACAAAAAACATTTCTGCCAGTGTTTTGAGCATGAAAACGAATATCAATATTTTCTGCCCAACTATCGTCCTGATTAAACCCAATATCTGATGATTATCCTCAGATAGCATCTGTCTTCAAAGAGAAGTTAAATAATGTGTTTTGACACAACACTGAGAATGAGCAGTTGATCCTCTACTCACTCTCTGTTTACACATACACTCCTGATGGGAGGAGATTCTGTAAGTGTGCTGGATCTTTAACCTGTAGATTCATTGCCCATGTGCTGCTCAGTGTATGAGAGCAAATCTGCTATAACTGGGCCATTTTTACTGTAGACAAATCTGTTACAGGTGTGTATGACTTTAATGTAGCCTTTTGGAATGGTGAGAAATCCTGAGTGACCCCCATGCCGAAAGCGGCAACGTAATCACTTTAAATGTGTTTTATTGACAGCTTTTCATAGATTAGAGCCACAATAATCTGTCCTTCTCCATCCATCTCATTCCAATCTGTTATTTTTGGAACCAGGATCTTACCTTTGGATTAGTAGGTGTGCAAGGTTTTTCGTTTGTGTGTGAGTATGTGTATGTGTGTGTGTGTGTGTGTGTGTGTGTGTGTGTGTGTGTGTGTGTGTGTGTGTGTGTGTGTGTGTGTGTGTGTGTGTGTGTGTGTGTGTGTGTGTGTGTGTGTGTGTGTGTGTGTGTGTGTGTGTATGTGGCATAAGATGGGCATAAAAAAGACTGCTGATGGAGTTCTGTTAAGTACCAGCCAAATGGCTTTAACACTGTGCCCCAGCCCACATGTCCAACCCAAGCCCTGTACAGGGAAATGCTGATGACATTCAGATCTCCTCCAGACAGGAGCATGTTATCAAAGAGATGTTTCACGCATAGATTACTTTTCAAAATGGTCTGGGCTAGAAGCAAAAGACACAAAATATGCAGTGCTCTATGAAAGATGTAGCGGAGACACACGCTGGAACAAGCGTTTACATTAATGAATTAATAAATCAGTGCACTCTCACCAGAAAATAGACATGTTATGACATACAGTACCAGTCAAAAGGCCTACTCATTCAATAGTAGTTTGTTTTATTATTTTCCACATTGTAGAAAAATAGTAAAGAAATCAAAACTATGAAATAACAGATATGGAATAATGTAGCAACCAAAAAAGTGTTAAACAAATGAAAATACATTTCATATTATAGATTCTTCAAAGTAGCCACCCTTTGCCTTGATGACAGCTTTGCGCATTTTGCATTCTCTCAACGATCAAAATGAGGTAGTCACCTGGAATTCATTTCACTTAACAGGTGTGTCTTGATAAATTTAATTAGTGGAATTTATTTCCATCTTAATGCGTTAGGGTAGGTATACAGAGGGTGACAAGTTAGGGTGGTTACACATAAAACCCTCTGTCATGTCCTGGCACGTCAGTCATCATTTTGGAGTCCATTACATATGAAATGTTGTTCTGTTTTGTTTTCTTTTTCTACTTTAGCTTTGTTTTAGTTTAGTTTTGTGTCTTAGTTCTTTTAATTAGAAGTCCTCCATTCTCAATGCACCTCTGTCCTTCCTTAACTGCCACACCATCATGAAGCTGGTTGAGAGAATGCCAAGAGTGTGCAAAGCTGTCATCAAGTCAAAAGGTTGATACTTTGAAGAATCTAAAATATAAATGCTTTTTGATTTATTTAACACTTTTTTAGTTACTACTGTACCTGATTCCAAGTGTGTTATTTCATAGTTTTGATGTTCTAATGTGGAAAATAGTAAAAAATAAAGAAATATCGTTGAATGAGAAGGTGCACCCAAACTTATTACTGGTACTGTATATATTACGTTTCTTGTGAGTAAGGAGCTTCACCATTAGTATTTAAACAGGATTGATATAACTGACTTTTTCCCTCAGCATGTGGTCATGAAGCTAGAGGCAGGGAGAAAGGTGGCCCTAGGAAACATTTACCATCTTTCTGCCAATGTATATGTCCGGCAAATGGTTCTGAGGGAAATTAATAACAAAGTTATTAAATGGCTGTGATAAAATGCACACACCTCTTGTGACATGATAAAGATGGGGGTTTGTGGTGTCCCGAATGTTGAGTTCAGATGCAGCTACCAGACTGACCAACCTGCTGAACATGCATTACCATTAATACAATTAACATGGCAAACCACCTTTTCTGTTTGATCGTAGAGGCATTACTCTCCACAGAATAAATGCTACCACTGTACCATTCCTCTGTGTAAACAGAACCAGTCTGTTTTAACGGCCTCGTTTCACTTTGTTAGTATGGCAGCAATCTTACACTGTCAATATGCATCTCTAAAGGGGGTTCTATGAAATATTCAAATTTTCTCAGTATAATTGTTCCTGGTTTTTAATATTTTTCAGTTATTTACACTCAAAGTTACAATTATTTATTAAGAAAAATTATTAAATTACATTTTACACCCGGGCCCATGTTAATGATTAAATTATATTTTACGCCCGGGCCCATGTTAATGATTAAATTACATTTTACACCCGGGCCCATGTTAATGATTAAATTACATTTTACGCACGGGCCCATGTTAATGATTAAATTACATTTTACGCCCGGGCCCATGTTAATGATTAAATTACATTTTACGCCTGGGCCCATGTTAATGATTAAATTACATTTTACACCCGGGCCCATGTTAATGATTAAATTACATTTTACACCCGGGCCCATGTTAATGATTAAATTACATTTTACGCCCGGGCCCATGTTAATGATTAAATTACATTTTACGCCCGGGCCCATGTTAATGATTAAATTACATTTTACGCCCGGGCCCATGTTAATGATTAAATTACATTTTACGTCTAACAGTTTACGTCTCAAACTATTCTGTCTTTGATCGGGCATCTAGCAAAAAGGGAATGTGCAGGTCTAGCAATGGTTCTGCTCCTTCTCATTTCATGGCAGTGTTGGCAACACTAAGCTTGCCCCTTGCTTTTAAGCTAATAACGGCTAAATAGGAGTGTTGTAATTTCTCTGGTGCATTTATAAAATAGTAACAGATAACTTGCTTTGTCTGATACTTTTGTGTCTGTCACCACATAAGACAGTTTGCGGTGAAACACAAGAAAAACACATGCAGTCAGGATTGTTTTGGCGATCTACTCATAAATGTAATGGTACTACTGGTAGCTCATTATCAACCTGTTGAAGACCTCTGTGTTACCTGTGTCGATCCAGCCGTCAGGCATTAGACATAGCCTTGGTGCTTCTAGATTTACACTGGTCCCTGACTGGTCATTGACTGACAATTAGAACCAATTACTAATTTTCCGAAGCAATGTCAGCGGAATGTGGGACAGTCATGCTGTGGCTTTAGAGTCCAGGCCCAGACCTCAATGACCTGTGAAACTGAACGGGAAAACTCAAATACAAAAGCACAGTCTGACATACAAATTGAGCTAGTGACTGCCTCTAATGCACTTTTGGCAGACCGCTATGTGGTTGTGGAGGACTCTGTCACTCGTGATGAAACATCTCTTCCTACATTGAGGACAACACTCCTCAGTATCAAGCTGAGGCAATACTGCAGCATTGGACTGGCCTCTGGCTGCAGGGGAAACTCACTGCTCTGGACTGGTCTCAGGCTGCAGGGGGAACTGGCTGGTCTGGCCTGGCCTCAGGCTGCAGGGGAAACTCACTGCTCTGGACTGGCCTCAGGCTGCAGGGGAAACTCACTGCTCTGGACTGGTCTCAGGCTGCAGGGGAAACTGGCTGGTCTGGCCTGGCCTCAGGCTGCAGGGGAAACTCACTGCTCTGGACTGGCCTCAGGCTGCAGGGGAAACTCACTGCTCTGGACTGGTCTCAGGCTGCAGGGGAAACTGGCTGGTTTGGCCTGGCCTCTGGCTGCAGGGGAAATTCACTGCTCTGGACTGGTCTCAGGTTGCAGGGGAAACTCACTGCTCTGGACTGGTCTCAGGCTGCAGGGGAAACTCACTGCTTTGGACTGGTCTCAGGCTGCAGGGGAAACTGGCTGGTCTGGACTGGCCTCAGGCTGCAGGGGAAACTCACTGCTCTGGACTGGTCTCAGGCTGCAGGGGAAACTCACTGCTCTGGACTGGTCTCAGGTTGCAGGGGAAACTCACTGCTCTGGACTGGTCTCAGGCTGCAGGGGAAACTCACTGCTTTGGACTGGTCTCAGGCTGCAGGGAGAACTGGCTGGTCTGGCCTGGCCTCAGGCTGCAGGGGAAACTCACTGTTCTGGACTGTGCTGTCCACTCTGTCTGTCATTCCACGTATCACAATTCTGCTTTTGGCGAGGACATTCTCTGCATTTCCGTTAAGCCAAGCTTATCGGTAATACCATCAAACTAGCACTCTGGTAACCTGCTTAACGCATTTTACCCACAGTTAAATGAAGTGGAGTCTTTTGCACAAGTGGTTAACGGTTGCAGCTCAAATAATGATGACGAGCTCTCCGGCATACCAAATACACCAGATATGGTTGTTGCGGGGCTGCTCATTTGACCTCTAAAAGGAGCAGGCCTTTGGTGACAAGGTGCTGAAATACCAACCCATCTCGTTACGCCTGAACCGCCTCGGCTATCAGTGCCTGCTTGCAGTGCAGATATTATGGAGCCTGGGCCACAGACACAAAGGCTGACTGAGTGTTGCTTTTAGATAAAAAGCCAAGAAACAGGCGAGACTCTGCTCTGTTTTTGCGGTCATGGAAAACCTTCCTGAGTGGAGGAGGTGCTATAAAATTATCCTTACAAGGTCTTTATGTTGCGATGCACATAAAGACCACTGTAATCTTTCAATCCTATTTGAATGCACATTTTATTTGTGGATTCAAATAAACCATTTAAATGTGTGTTTGTGATAATGTGTATGTGAGCAAGTGTTTTACTTGTCTTTCATGTGTGCAGGGATATAAATGGGTCTGAATTGAATTTTCTGCTACTGCGGATATGGGGATATACTGTAGCTAGCGTTCAAAATCTGCTTCCCATATGTGAAAACCAATAACTTGTATGTACAGTCAAATATATCACAAACATACTCCTAAAATGTGCTGAGACAAGAACATAACCTAATCCAGATCAGTACCAGGGTGTTCATGTTTCTCTGCCTTCCATCCTGGGAAAAACCAGCCCAGACCTGGAGCTACAGTTACCCACTGTACTGTTGGCAAAAAATATCGGCAAAACGATAAACAAAAAATTGAAGATGACAATGACTCCATTTTGTTTCCTGTCACGGTCCAGTGGCTTACAGTGGCTTTGAAAAAGTTCACTTACTGAGTGCATAGATAGTGTCATAGCAGATTTTCATGAGGGTTGGGCTGTAATATTGCTTTGGTTGTGTACACTGATGGATGGTGACCAGTGTTCTCTAGTGCAGTGTGTGATGGCTGCTGTTTTGTGTACCAGAGCAATACTAACAGCCATCAGTTGGCCTCTATCATATTTCTAATATTACATTAATCTCTGAAAATGTCTGTCCTCCACCCGTCTGGAGGATTGATCTCATTTTCAAGTATTCATTTAACATTTTAATTAATACATTTTTACTAATTTGAAATATTAATCAATGGGAAATTTGGAGACTACATTTTGTGAAGGTGTGAGATAGATTACATCATTAAAGGGTGTTATTGGTCGCATATGTTCGCTTATGTTTAAACCCATGTGTGCATCCCTGGAGATGAGGATTCCAGTACAGCATAGATTGTATTTTATACTGTTGTTTTTCTGCATAATCATCTCTATTTCTCGGAGGCATAAGGCTGTCATACTTGTCTCCAGCAGTCTTCCAGGGCTGTGTGCACCTCCACTTCCAGCCAATGATAAGACTCCCCACGGAGATAATGACATCTAGGAGCGGTTCCCAGTGGATGTTCCGCGTTTAATCCCACCCAGTACCCAGCCTCCAGGCACTCAGCAGAGTAAGCCTCAGTGCCGTTGAAGGCACTCCAACATCCAGACCTGTCACTCCAGACTGTGTGACAACTATCACAGCACTTTAATCAAACACGCTTCTGAGTGTTCTCTGGAACGTCCCGAAAAGACCCGCTCTAATCACCTACAATATAATCAGCACCATCTATGCCATAACACCTCTATACAGTATAACTTTCTTGTGCTCCTTATTAAGTTATTATCTTCAAAATAAGAATAACTCTGTTAAATAAAGGCGGGTGAGTAATTGCAGTGTTTGCCACATGGTCTGCAGGCCAATGAATCATAGCCAAGCTGTACAGATCAAACCTTTAATACATTTTGTAAAATAACAAATCGAACAGCTTGCCATATTCATAGATGCAAATATATGCAACTAGCGGTAAAACCATAGGAGCCTGGGTGAAAAAGGTGATGGCAGGAGCTACGAGTACCAGAGGACTTCATTTGCATCACCACAGTCAGTGAAGTGAGTCGCACCAACACCTTCAATTAGGAAACAATTATCATTCATGAGTTTGCTTGTGCAAAGCTGTAAGATTGAATTGAAGTTAGTAGTCCTCCGACTGAAATAAAGTATCACGAAGCGCTTTATTCGCTACGCTCCACAGGGCAAATTTCCCTCAGCCGGCACTCATCCCTGCACTCTGACGATGTCAGTTGTACTCACAGAAACCGAAAGGCAATAAATTAGAAAAACGGACCAATGAAGTCAACATTTTGTCAGGCTTCAACCTGATATCATAAACTGACACAAACAGAAACATAATCAAGTGTAACAATTCAAACCTGGGCGTCTACGTAGCTCTTTCGCCTAGCAGCAGCACTAAAGCCCTTGTAGCTGTTTTGTGTAATACAATGGCATTGACCCTAATGGCAGTGGCCTGTTGAGTTATTATTGTCACGCACTAAGCTCCCAGGCTCTTTCACAACACTGGCAGCCTGGCACGCCCAGTTCTTAGGGAAAAAAACGAAGGGAGAAGTGAGCTGTGCATGTTTTATTCAGCCATGGTCGAGTTCAATTCATAATCGAGCTTGACGGATTCAGAGTTTTAATTAAAAAAATGAGCTTTAGTGCCGGTGGTAACATCCTGATGAATGGAGACTCCACCCGATCCAACAGTGCCTGAGTCCACAGCGGGAAAGGAGGTGGGGAGGAGGTGTTGGGTCCAACACTTCGGACAGGGTGCTCCATTTCACACAGGAGGTATGCAGCAGGCAGGAAGTGTGGGCAGTGTAACATTAAATGACAGATGCTTATGGAGAGTTTTTTTTTTGGAACAAGGAGGAACATGTTATATAGCTAGAACACTGTTGGGAAAAGGCCAACACAGCGCATTTCAGGTGAATTTATGCATTTCGCTTTGGTCTGACCCTTTGGTCATGATTTTATTGTAGCCAATAAAATAATGGCTACAACAGCATCTCTTAAAAGAGAGGTATTTCAAAAACATTTTTGAGAGAGTGTGCTGGCAGGAGTGGGAGATGGATTGAAAGAGTTTGTTATAAAAACAAAGATAAGGAGGCACGACAAATGTGAGATAAGGGTTATACACACGAGAAGGACAGTGAGGGTAAAGAGGAAGAAAAGAGAGTGGGTCCTGAAACGGTGGCAGGACAAAGAAGAAGAAGATATGTGAAGATTAACAAAGCAGTCGGGGGTGAATGTAAGCAGAACAAATAAGTACATTTCAGCTTCTGTTATACCTGACTTTCCTATTTCTGTTCTCTTCATTCTGCTCTTAGTACAGGACGGCTTTTAATAAATGGTGTGAGTGTGTCTATACATTGTACACATTCAAGCGTTTCTTTTTGTTCTGCATTCTCTTCTCGTCGTCATCTCCGTTCCTCTATCACTCCGACTGATTGATTCTTTAGGGTTTGGCGCTCAGGCCAAAGCCAAACACACAGCTATAAAAAAGCGCACACATACGTCAACAATCTGACTGATGCATACGCATACAGTGCAATAATCTATTTATGCACACTATACAATGCCCTTACCTTTGTAATGAACATGTAGAAACATAGTCACACACTCCCCCAGCCAATCAACTGTGACTATCCTGCCATCTTAATTACGCATCTTAATTTGTGCACATACTAAGGTGACTACACAGAAAAACACACACTTTTCCTCTCTATGAATCACTCGCCCTCAATCCCTCACTCTCAAACACACACACACACACACACACACACACACACATGCATTCTCACACACATGCACACGGACACACACACACACACACACACGCACACACACACACAGACACACACACAGGCACACACAGGCACACAATGGTATCTAGATCATGGCTTGGCAGATTTCGTCCTACAGAGCTACGGGGCATTATGTTCCTTGTGTCACCCTGAGGGTTTCCCAACTTCATAAGACATATCACTTCTCCTTCTCAAAGAAGCCTCATCAATGGGAGCAATGTGAAAAGAGCCTGATCTGCCCACCCCACAGTTGCCGTCTCTACAGCCTGCAGCCGACTCCCTGGACCCATGAGTCAGTTCTGGGAGGGCAGCCAACCACCGCCAGGAAGTGGACCCAAGGGAGACCTTGATTGGACATTAAAATGTGAATGAACGCAGGATAGGAGTAAAAACATTGAGTCTTTCGAAACCTTGTCCGATGTGTGTTTTTGTATTGCCTCATCTTAAAGCGTCCATTAATCTTTAAGAATTTTGCAGAGGGACTAAGGTGGCAAACTCTTATCTGAGTGTCCAAAGGCTTAAGGTTTAAGATTTTGTGAAAATGTCCCACTGACTGTTACATGGTTGTCTCTGTAGAGCCAATGATCACATCCATTCACAATTCTGCCTCACGTCAACACACTACACTTGACTGATCTGTTTCACACCGGATCATTCCATGTTTGTGTTGACCAGTAACCTTAAAGGGTGGATTAAAGGATAATTAGGCATACGCTACAGTGGTAACTATCTAAATGTCTCTAGCCTTAGAGTGACAAAACACACAATGAGTAAGCCATCGGTGTCTGGCAGGGAAAACGTGGCCTACTTGCGTCACCTTCGCAGGCGGTGAATATTTAAAAATGTGGTGTACCTACCCATCATCCCCCTCCAGGACCTATGTTCACAGTCAAAGTTCTGTGAAGTGAGTCGCATCAAAAGTCCACCCCCTCTGCCCTCATACAACCCCCAACTGCATCGCACCCCAGCTCTCCTCTCAGCCACCATCTTTATCTCCCCCCATTTGCCTGCCACCACCCTTCTCTGGCCATGGTTAATTAAATACCAAGCTGTTTACTGCCCATGCCAACTGTAACATAGAAAAACACTCATTGATACATTTTATAGCCGTAGATACAGACTCGGCCTCTCCTGACAGAAAACTTCAGTGATCCTGTATTGGGCAAAACATTTTTGCATGTTTGACAGTATGGGGGTATTTTACAGAATTGTATACTTCTGAATAATACAACTTAGAAAAATGTTTTATGAGTACTGCAGAACTTAGAGATGCTTACACTCATTCAAATTAGTTTTAAACCCAACCAAACTAGATCAAAACGGAGAGTGAAGTAGTCCAATTTGCATACTGTTCCTACAGTTCCTATTAAGAACTGTATCAAAATTGAGACAGTAAAGTCAAAATTGCTATTTGTGCTAAACACTCAAAACACATGAAAATACAATTAAAAGATGAATATGAGGCAAAAGTACAGAATGTCACCTTGTTTATTTCTGTTTCAACACATATGTTTTACAAACTATGACTTCCATCCCTTCATTTAATGTGAGCACAAGTATTGGAACAAATAAATTGGATTCAAATTAAAGTAAATTTACGAAGCATAAAACATATTAGTAACTTGCAGACTCCGTTGCATGCAATTAAAGTAGTGAGCCTACGACACTTTGACATCACCAAAATTCTTGGTATCATCTTTTGAGATGCTTTACCAAGCCTTCACTGCGGCCATTTTAATCTGTTGCTTTTTGTGGGGACTTTCTAAATTCAGTCTCCTCTTCAGCAAGTGAAATGCATGTTCAATCAAATTTAAATCAAGAGATTGACTTGGCCAGTAAAAAACCTTTCACTTTTTCCCCCCCGATTAACTCCATGGATGCGTTGCATGTTTTGGGTCAATGTCCGGTGGCATTGTGAAGCTCACAAATAGTCTGGTGGCATTTTCTCGTACATTGGTGGCCAAGTTGCTTCTGTACACTTTTGAATTCATTCTGATGATGCCAATATTAGTCACATCATCAATAAAGATGAGTGAGCCCATTCCAGAGGCAGCCATGCATGCCCATGCCATGACACTCCCTCCACTATGCTTCACAGATGAGGTGGTTTGCTTTGGATTATCTGTTCCTTTTTTGCACCACACTTGCCTTCCCATTACTTTGATAAAGGTTTAGCTTTGTCTCTTCTGTCCAAATAACTCTGTTCCAAAACTGTACCGGTAGATCTTTGTACATTTTTAACAAATTCTAAACTGGCTTTTCTGTTTTTGGTCCTGATCAAAGATTTGCAAAGGTTTTTGTAATCCTGTTGCCACAGTCTTCTGAGAACAGTAGACTGTGACACTTTCAACCCAGCATTCTGTAGTTTGTGGGTGATTTCAATGACACTAATGTTAGGGTTGTTTTTCACATCTCTAGTAATTTTTCTCTCATCACCTGCTGTTGTTTCCCTTAGCCAACCTGGTTGTTTGCTGATGACACCAGTGAGTTTTTTATTCTTCAAGACATTCCAAATTGTTGATCTGGCTATGCCCAACTATTCTGAGTTTTTTTCTTTTAGCATTTAATTGCTTGCTTTTCTTTCAGACAGCTCTCTAGTCTTCATATTGGATTATGCATATTGACACCAAATGCAGACTCCAAAGGCAAAAGCAAAGGATGGAACTGAAATGATATATTCACAGCGCTTTTATGTGTGAACAATAAATGCAACAGCAAACACCTGATCAATTAGAAACACCTGTGAGTCAAATGTCCCAATACTTATGCTCAAATGAAATGGGGGGATGGAACATATAAGTACTTTTGCCTTGTATTCATCTTTTAATCATATTTTCACATTCCTTGAGTGTACAGCAAAAATAGCAATTTTGACTTTACTGTTCCAACACGTTTGGAGGGCACTAATTTTAATATTATTGTTGAGTTTTTATTTTAACAGTAATGAGATGAAAAATATATTTTCCAAGAGAGACCTTGCCGAAATAGCAGCGTACACAGTTTTGAAAACTTTATATTATTAAATACTTCTGTTTAAAACATCAAGTTTTTGAGAAAGGCAAGATATTCATTGGGGAGCTGTGGTGCAACTATGTTTACAGACAATAGTGTTTGAATCTATACCAGTATGTGGATCCTTACCAATACCTTAAATATGCCATAAGCTTTGGCATTGTTTAACCTAGCTTTCTTAAAATGTATGCACTTCCTGTAGGTCATCGTGAATAAAAGCCCCTGCTAAATGACTAAAATGTAAATGAAAATAAGGTAAACATGCAGAGTGGGACTTTTCGTATAACAAACACGTTTTTTTAAACTTAGTATTTTGGGCTGGATGTGTAATTTGTTGTTTATATCTGTATAAGTAGAATCACTATCAAACCTCAGGTAGCCATGAAATTCCATGTTTGAATGTGAGTGGTTTTGATGACATGGGGTACAAATTTGCACATACAGTACAGTACATAGCACACCATTTTCACAACCAGTGGCCAAAAATCACTGAATGCATTTCTAAATGTATAACGTTTGTATGTGATAAGGAGGGCGTGCATTACTAAAAATCTGAAACATCCTACTCGCTAGTTAAACTTAATTTGCTTTCTAGCTAAAGTATTTGCACACCAGTTGTTTTCTAATTGTGTCACTTGTATGGGTAGGCAGCAGTTAATCCAAGATCAAATCAAGGTACTTAACAATAATTTTGTTTGCTTCCTACAGAAACATGTTAGAATGGGGAATAAAATCTAAATTAAATACTGGAAATATTGCATGTACTCAACCTGAAGTCAGGTTGAGTTGCAGTTAAGCAGCAGTTGTGACTAAATTAAAAATGACATTTTCATTTAATTTCATTGCTGTGACATCACAAATAGTTTTTCATGAGTGTAAAAGTTACGCTTGTTTGATACGGCCGCCTTATCATGTGGAAAAACACAGAGGAATGTTCCAAATATTGTATGTAGGCTATTGCATCTAGGAAAAGAGCCAATATCTTTTGATAGAATTAATTAAACTACAGTCCATCTCAAAGCTTAAATTTGCCCCCGCAGACCACAGTCTGAGTGTAGTGGAGCAGAGGTATTTTTTGATTTTACATAACATTACTTCTTAGTTCTGAAGATTGATGACAGTAAAAAATGCTACGGTAATCACATAAAATATAGCACTTGGCCGGGCATTTTCAAATGAGTATTGTTCCTATGAGTAGAAACTGTGTTCACTGTGATGCTGTGGTGTGCTCTGCATCTTCCTTCAGGTCAATTACGCAAAATATACCCAGGATGTGAAGATTGATTTTTTTTAACTTCAAATACATATGGGACATTTAAATAAACTTGATATGGCTCAAGTTATAAGAAGCACAGGTTGAGTTTTTATGACCAGGAAAACCCAGAACATGCATTTCCAAAGCTCAGCAGAATCAGAAGGGAAACACAGTCCACAAAAAACCCAAAACAGAGGTGTGTGGGGAAAACCCTGCTGGAAGTACAGTACAGACATGGATGTGCTTATCGTTAGTATATACAGCAGCAGGAGCGTCAACAGACGACACCAAAGCAAATGTTAGAAATGCAATGCTCAGCTAATGATTGGGTCTTCAGGCGCTTTTCCAGGTGACTTATGTTCCTCTGGTTGTGGAGACAAGGATGAGTGAAGGTGTATTGATTCCAGTTGGTAATGGCAATCCAATCTATTCCGCACTGCTCAACCTGTTTCAGGTCAATTAAAAAAGGTTATGCTGGTAGATCCAATTAATATTTGTTGATAGCATTATTTATGCAATAAGAACAATTGCAGCCAATGGTTTCTATGTTATTATCCAATAATCAGTAGTTTCTTAAATAATTGATAAGCCAGAGTGAAACTGAATGAATTCCACAGTATTTTACAAAAGAAAAAAACAACACAGCACTTTGTTCTTATATGTCCCCAAATTATACAAATAGGCCTGAAATATTTTAATAGAATTGTTGATGAAACAATACACGAAACACCATACTCTCGTAAGCCATTAAATAAAAGCAACACATCAACCAATAACCATTCTAATTCCCTACTTTGAACAAAAAAAACATATCAGGAAACAGTTTTAATTTCTCTACAAACTATCTACAGAAATGTGCAAATCACTATCCTTTCGTCATTCTGCATGTTTAATCACTTTCTGGTTCTCCATGTTGCTCCATTTTATGGGTATGTTAAAAGAAAACAACGTACCACAATAAACAAAAATGACATAAAGCAACAGATGTCAATTATTGAGTATCCATGAGAAAAAAAAACAGGCTATTCAGCAAAGAAGGACAAACCGTATAAAATGATAAAAAAACACTGCTGCGATTGTCAAGACATAGACAAGATAGAGAAATCCATGTGAAGTAAGCCTTACTCATCCTTTAATGTTTAAATTAGGATTAATGACAAGGGTGAGGCAAGAGAGTGATTATTTTAGAATATTCCAGACTATTTTTAAGATCAAAGGTTGTAGCTGTATTATACTGCATATGCCATTGTGTGTGCCTGGCTCTGACGTGTGTTGAGATCTACGCTTATATGTTGTGCTGCTCCAGAGTCTATTTTTAAACAGCTTTGATGACTTAGTAAAATAAAAGGCAATTTTAAAAGGTTTAATTTCCACCAGTTCAAATTGCAATCTACTCTCTTGCTCTCCATCTGGTTTGAAACAGTTCTCCTCATCAGTCAAAAGAGAAATAAATTACGCAAGAGCAAAGCCGCAGAGCATTTCAAACACAACAAAGCATGTTAATGATAAAGGCTACAGTAGCACAATAAAGAGAAGAAATCCCATTCGTAATAGGTATACATGTTAAGCTATTGTTAAGACTTAAAACAGATTTAATATGCCAATGTCCTTATTTTAAACTATTATTCAAAAATTTCATCATTTGTTTGTTGCTTCATAAAACATTGAAGGGAAAGTAACTTAATGGAGACTTCATAGCTTCATGCAGGGAGATATTGATATTGAGCTCATTGTCCAGGTAGGTGCAGTTTTAACGTAGTTGGGGAGAATGAGGATGGTTGTCACAGGGTTTAGTTTTCAGTGTTTATTAATCAACATCCATGGGGAACTAAGTAGCAATTTCAGGATAGGTTATCAACGTGGTCAAGTCGGGATCACAAAACATTTAAGGGGATAAAAACCCTTGCCATTTTTCATGGGCGATAATAACTATTCACACACTTCTGATTTCTTAAATGGATATTTTGTGTATGATGGGAGTATCCATAAACAATAGCTTTTTATTGAAAAAATAAAATGGTGGGAAGACAGATGTAGAAATATGCAATATCCTCTTCTGCATTTGGTATTAGCCTACACACTGGCTATTATCTTAATGAGCTCTGTCCAAAACTAGACTTAAACCAATCATAGAAGGCTTTGTTTTACAAGTTTCGACATCATAGTAGAGTACTGTAGAGCAGAGGACTGTTTCTTAAGTCCTGTACTCAAATTCCCCAACAGTATCCATTTTTTTGTAACTCCGGACAAGCCTAATGAGTGGAATTAGGTGAGTTTGTCTGGGGCTACAACAACATACAGCACCGGAAAATATTAAGAGACCACTGCACCTTTTTTTTTCCTTTCCAAAAAAGTCGAAAAGGAAAGTTTTGAGTGAGGAACAGAAGCGTTCAATTTGCAGTGGTCTCTTAATTTTAACCCTTCTGTTCCTCACTCAAAACCTTCCTTTTTGACTTTTTTGGAATGGAAAGAAAAAGGTGCAGTGGTCTCTTAATTTTTTCCGGAGCTGTATTTTTTGGATGGGGAGGACTAGTTCTGAGACACACAGCACTTGAGTGCAGTACAGAAAAGTAACATACTCTATTGCACTGTATTACCCTATACTGTACCATACCTGACTGTTCTGTTCGGAGTTTTATTTGACACAAAATGGTGTTGCTGCTCATGGGGCCTGTTAGTGCCGAATTAAGAAATCATAGGCACTGGATCAAAACATCATATATTTAATGTTTTTATTGAAAGCTTCTAGACTTTCTAAACCATTTATGTTTAATAATGTATGTCTAAAGTCTATAAAAGAATCTATAAAATAAAACAATACAATAAATATCGGCTTCTCTGGCCCTATTTTAGGTCTTGGGCCCAACTGATTTACCACAGAAAAGCCCTTGCATTAATCAGGCCCAGAAGACAAAACAACAAATGAAAATGTGTGATCTACGTTTTCTTCTTTTGCGTTGAACCATTGTCAAACAGCTTCCCAACAGGCCTGGCTGCAGGATAAAGTGACTGAGGGTGCAAATGAAATTAGCAAGGGGGGAGATGTTTCTTTATTCTAGAATTGAAATATTATTGAATTCTACTGACTGTCACCAGAAGAAACATAGGGTTCAAATTCTGAGATCATTGAGAGATTTTGAGTGGACAGTTGCACATGTCTCAGCTCAGCACCATAGAGAGAGAACAAACCAATAATACATTTGGCAATATAGGCTACAAGAGGATATTCACGTATTTAGAAACAATGCAGCCAGCACAGCTGTTTAAACAAAATAAAAGTTCAACTAAATACTGAAAGTAGCCTGTATTCACGCAAACAAATTACAAAATAGCAGTTAATAACGCTGAATAATGAATTTAAAGTGAACATTAACATTTTACAAAATATCGTCTAAACGCTAGAATCTATATTTAGGCTAGACTAACAGTAAACAAACCCAATAGTAAGATCCAAATAACCACCATATAATTGCATAATTATAATTACTATTCGATGCATATAAATCCAGCTGTGTTCTGGTAGAGTATATGCAACTACTTTTCCAATTCTTTACTCTTTTTTAAAGTTTGTATATTGGTTCTTATTTTTTATTGCTGAAAAAGAACTGACAAACTACGACAATCAACATATTGTATTACAACCAACCCCATGCGGTCTGACAACCAACATTGTGGTGGAGATTGTTGTCAGTGGACCAAGTGTGGTTGGCTTGTAACTCCATGTTGGAATAATATATGAGAATAAAGACATTGCACTTTTTCTTAAAATTGAAAAGTCTTGACATATAGTGTATACTGGTGCTGAGAAACAGAAAAATTAAAAACAGTAAAATCTGACAACCATCTCCTGTAGTGAAGTTGATTGAATAATTTAATAACATTTTTGATTTTGTAGAATTGCGAATTAATGCTAGTTCTAATAATGCAGCATTATCTGCTAGGATCGTAGCAAAGGCTGTTACAAAAAATAAAAACCGCCATTATGTGTTTTCAGTTATGTGTAAATAGTGGTGTCAACGCATTTGTAGTCTGCTCACATCCAAGTGAGCCTAAGAGAAAAGTTTAGTTTCCCAGTCTCTCACTCTGCTCAGTGGCTAAGTCTCCTGAATGTCACGCCTGATTAGCAGTGCATGGAGGAAAAAGACGATAGGAGGGTCAGAAAGGGGAGAGCAAACGTTCAAAGTCAGAATGATAGTGGGAGCGCAGGATGAATGTGATGCACTGAGTGTGGTGAGAGAGAATGCATTGTAAAAAAGGATACAAGATAAAGATATGACAATGGCACTCAGATTGATAATAGATTTTTAAATGCCATCGACAATATTATTTTATTATTTACCCATTCTGTATTCCATATACAGCTTTGGAAAAAATTAAGAGACCACTCCTAATTTTCTTAAATCAGCATCTCTACATGTTTGGCAGCCATTCCATTCCAGTGTCTGTTAAATTCCAACACAGGCACACCTCATTTTACTTAAAGAGGTACTGATTAGGTGATTACCTGAACCAAATCTAATTTAACGAGGAAAAGTATAAAAACCACTGCTGTGGTCATCACTATCCTCTTGCAATAAGACCAGCTGGATGGCAAAAACAGTGCATGTAGTACCTCAAAGGTAATTTGAATAAAAAAATAACTGTTCAGCATGACAAAAGAGTTGAAAAGAAAAGCCTTGAGTGAGGAAAAGAAGGGTTCAATTCTGGCTTTATTGGCAGAGGGATACAGTGAGCGTCAGGTTGCTTCCATCCTGAAAATTTCAAACAAACAGCAGCTGGGGTGAAGTGCAGGGTGAGGACGGTTCGAAACAGGCTCTTAGGGGCAGGGCTGAAGTCGTGCAAAGCTAGAAAAAAGCCCTTCATCTGTGAGAAGCAAAGAAGAGCCAGGCTGAAGTTTGCAAAAGACCATAAGGATTGGACCATAGAGGAATGGAGTAAGGTCATCTTCTCTGACGAGTCAAATTTTCAGCTTTGCCCAGCACCTGGTCATCTAATGGTTAGATGGAGACCTGGAGAGGCCTACAAGCCACAGTGTCTCGCACTCACTGTGAAATTTGGTGGAGGATCGGTGATGATCTGGGGTTGCTTCAGCAAGGCTGGAATCGGGCAGATTTGTCTTTGTGAAGGATGCATGAATCAAGCCAAGTACAAGGTTATACTGGAAGAACACCTGCTTCCTTCTGCTCTGACAATGTTCCCCCACTCTGAGAATTGGTTTTTCCAGCAGGACAATGCTCCATGCCACACAGCCAGGTCAATCAAGGTGTGGATGGAGGACCACCAGATCAAGACCCTGTCTCCAGACAATCTCCAGACCTGAACCCCATTGAAAACCTCTGGAATTTGATCAAGAGGAAGATGGATGGCCACAAGCCATCAAACAAAGCCAAGCTACTTGAATTTTTGTGCCAGGAGTGGTATAAAGTCACCCAACAGCAATGTGACAGACTGGTGGAGAGCATGCCAAGACGCATGAAAGCTGTGATTAAAAATCAGGGTTATTCCACCAAATATTGATTTCTGAACTCTTCCTAAGTTAAAACATTAGTATTTTGTTGTTGAAAAATTAATATGAATTTGTTTTCTTTGCATTATTTGAGGTCTGAAAACATATTTCTTTGGTTATTTTGACCAGCGTCTTTGGGTCCCTGAAATGCACTTTATAAATATAATGTATTTTTATTATTATTATTAGTTGTTATTTTCTACAAATAATCTAAATCACAATTTTTTTATTTGGAATTTGGGAGTAATGTTGTCAGTAGTTTATAGAAAACAACAAGACTGTTAATTTTACTGTTAACAGACTGTTAACACATACCTATGAATAGTAAAACCAGAGAAACTGATCATTTTGCAGTGGTCTCTTAATTTTTTCCAGAGCTGTGTATATATATATATATACAACCCTGCTTTCAAAAGGTTGGGACTCTGCATAAAATGCAAATAAAAACAGAATGCAATGATGTGCAAATCATTTATCCCTATATTTAATTGAGAGAATTTTTTTTTTTTGGAAAAATACATTCCTATTTTGAATTTGATGCCAAAAACACGTTTCCAAAAAGTTGGGACAGGGGCATGTTTACCACTGTGTTGCATCACCTCTTCTTTTAACAATAATCTGTAAGCATTTGGGAACTGAGGAGACCAATTACTGTAGTTTTGAAAGTGAAATGTATTCCCATTCTTGCTTGATATACGACTTTAGCTGCTCAACATTTTGGGGTCTCCTTTGTCATATTATTCGTTTTATAATGCGCCAAATGTTTTCAGTGGGTGAATGGACTGCAGGCAGGCAAGTTTAGCACCCAGACTCTTACTACGGAGCCATGCTGTTGTAATAATTGAATGTGGTTTGGCACTGTCTTGCTGAAATAAGTAAGGCCTTCCCTGAAAAAGATGTCGTCTGGAAGGCAGCATATGTTGCTCCAAAACCTGTATATATAGTTTAGCATACCCATGCCATGTGCAATAACGCAGCCCCATACCATCACGGATGCTGGCTTTTGAACTGCGCATTTGGTTGGTTTAAATATAATTATTAATATAATTATTAATTTGTCAGTCAATGTTAGTATTCAGTACTATCGAGAAGGTTAACAGTTATTAAACAGAAGAACTGCATTGATGAAGTGATTCATGTTTTTTACTCTTTGCTGCTTTTTTTATACAACATTATGATTAAACCTTTTTCTGTAAAAATGGTTTGTTCTACCAACAGTCAATCACAGTGATACCTTAACACCAACAGCTAACATAACTTTGTTAAAGCTGCACTAGGTAGGATTTATTCAGTTCAAAAAAGTGCCAGTGGAATGTCATTCTATCATTTCTGGAGCACGCCGCTACTTCCCAGCCAATCCCGTTCCAGCCAATCGCCTTCTGCGAGGCAGGCTTTGCTTATTTTGTGAACGCTTACTTGGACGATATTACATATAGCGTAAGTATGCCGTAAGGAGCGAAGTTTGCTTACCGTAAGAAACTGTAATGGCAGCTAGAGACCAGGACGACAGTCAGTTCCTCCCTTGTCTACTACAGCATACACTACGAAAACGGCAAAGCGAAAGAAGACTTAGACCAACTCTCTGTAGCTAGCTACTAGGAACCCTAAGCTAACGTTAGCAAGGCTAAGAAGAACATTGTCGAACGTTTTCAGTACAGGTAATTCCATTTTTCATATTTTTATTCGGAACGTGATTCTCTATCAGGCATTTGGTGCGGAACCGCTTTCTGACAGATGAGTAATTGCAAAATGCTGTAATTGTTTTTTTTTGCTGAAACAAATCCTACAAAGTGCAGCTTAAAAATTTTCAAATTTAACCAATAAATTTGTCTGACTACAGTACTGTAGCTATCTGGCTAAAACATTGCCACCATGCAACCAAAACTAGGAGCACAGAAATGGAAGGACAAATCTGTGTGTAGCAGTTAAGTAATGGCTGATTGGGACTGAGTAGGTTATGAATTGAAAAGATATGACATAATTAATTACCTGTGTTGAAAACAAAGGGATTTGAATGTGGTCTAGTTATGAATTAAAACATTAAACAATAAAACGTTTATGACCTGTTTTTTGGACTGTAATATAATTACAATTAATTAATTTTTTGGCCCGTGGTTGGGGTCCTAAACGTTAAATTTTGTCCCGGGCCCTGTCATTCCTGTCGGCGTCCCTGGATATTATGTATGTACAATATTCATACCCGAGGTACATGTGTACGTAACCCAGAAACGGGATCTGTGCTGAACAAATAGCACAATGACTAGACCAAGAACATGTGGTGCTTTCCAGGTGTCTGTCTGTATTTTGCTTGTTTTTTGAGTGTGATAGTATGCATTAGGAAAAAATGGGAGAAAACGAGGCGCTGCAGAAATGATGTTATTAATGACAGTATTCACCATTTGACTTGGTTGACATTAATGACTGATCTGCAAAGACTGATCTGCGACTATTTCTGGTGGATTTTCGAAGTACACATCCGTACATGATTTTTGGGGTAATATAGGCTAGATAAAAACCCCTTGGGCAGTAAAAGAGTAGGGTTTTCCACGATACTTTCATCTTTTCACTTGACGAAAAAGTCAGTTATCGCCACCTATATTGATAGTTATTGTATCAATGCAATTCAGAATGAAAGATAAACAAACATTTTGTGCCATGAAATAGCTTTGGCTGTGTTAGCTCATATTCAGTCTCGCTAGCAGGCTGCTCAAATCTTATGACTATTCCAAGCAGTAAGTTAGATACTAGTCTATTACTGGCTAATAAGCTGTTAAAACGGCCAGTGGAAAAAGCCATACAGTTCATAGATGCTGTTTGTGGTGGAGGTAAACTTTTAAAACGTGGCGTGATGTTAATACGTGATGAAATTACTTAATGTCGAGATGCTATACCGACACTGAGCAAATGTATAGCATCGTGTCGTAGTGGTTAAAGACACAGCCACTCACGTGGGCAACCCGGGAACGATTCCAATGAGGGCAGTAACATTTATTGCTTTTAATTGCAGGCCGGCTGAACTAGGCTTGCCTGGTTCCTTTTCTGGTTTTTGCATTACACAACTTTTCCAGTATTTTGTTGCCCCTGTCCCAGCTTTTTTTAAATGTGTTGCTGGCATCAAATTCAAAGTGGGCATATATTTTTCAAGAAACATAAACATTTCTCAGCTTCAATATGTTGTCTTTGTACTATTTTCTATTAAATATAGGGTTTAAATGATTTGCACATCATTGCTTTCTGTTTTTCTTTACATTTTACACAGTGTCCCAACTTTTTTGCAAACAGGGTTGTATATATATACAACTCCAGAAAAAATCAAGAGACCACTGCACCTATGTCTTTCCTTTCCAAAAAAGTTGGAAAGGAAGGTTTAAAGTGAGGAACAGAAGGGTTAAAATTAAGAGACCACTGCAAATTGAACGCTTTTGTTCCTCACTCAAAACTTTCCTTTTCAACTTTTTTGGAAAGGAAAGAAAAAGGTGCAGTGGTCTTTTAATTTTTCCGGAGCTGTATATACATATAGCTTGCTCAGTCTCAGTGAGACAACTGGGAATAATAAATTTCTTCTTTCATTTTATCACATTCAACAAAACACAGGTACATACTAAAGGTCTCCCTAAAAAATACATACACATACTGAAGACCTACATTCCAAATACATACACATACTGAACACCAATATACAAAGGACAGACAAATAATGAAGGCCTACATACAAAAAACATACACATACTGAAGACCTACACACAATACACAGAAACTTCCTGAAGGTCTTCATCCAAAACACAGATAAATACTGACGGCCAACATCGAAAACACAGACACATACTAAAGGCCTAAATACAAAAAATATTTAGGCCTTTACTAAAGGCAGATACTTTAGGCCTATATACAAACTGCACAGAGTCTACACAAAACCAGCACTTACAAACGGGGACACCCTTCTAACACAAATTCTCATTTAACAAATCCTTTAATTGCTTGGTCGATATCTGTGAGGCATGCAAATTGAAGCCAATAGTCGATAATGGCTGGGTCAGGTTAACTATCCACCTTAAGCGTACAGACTGACGCAGTGCATTGATCAAAGTGTGCATCAGGCGGAAACCCTGAAACCCTTTCCATGTCTGCAAGTCCTACCCTGCTCCAACTCCATTGCAAACCATCTCTACATTGATATGTCTATTCCTGAGTTTATCACTTTCTAGGACATCAAATCTTTTTTTACACTGAATTTGAGATTATGATGATGTTGGTTAGTTTTTACAGACAAGCAGAGGAATATGAACAGGAGATGAACTCACTTACAGAAACCTTGGTGTGTCCTGGTGTCAAACCTTTTCCTGTACATTGTCCAGGCACCTCAACCCAAGCCATTAGTCAATCCAGAGATTCACATATTTCATGTGGCTCGTCGGTTGGTTTGATTCACAATGGGGTCAGTATGAAAGCGTGTGCGCATGCTACTGTAAGTCACTCTGGATCAGTGTCAGATAAATTACTTAATATTTGTAAATGTAATTTTGTATTATTTGAACAACTAAAATCACTTCATGTAACTATATAAAGGCAATATAATCATCTTTTTACCATTCGTTATAGATATTTGTCATATGTAAAAGTCACATTTAAATTTCTTTTAAATATTATATTAGTCGATTTTTTAAAACATAAGCCCCTTTTCCCTCCCTACTTCCCCAAAACCAATATTATCTCTGAACCTCCATCCCTCTTTGATTTGGTGTTTCTAGTCACATTTTCAGTGTACACACAAATGTATTTCCTCTCCCCAGTCTACACCATTCAGAAACAATTATTCAAGCACAAATGTCTTTATGCAAATCCATAATCTTTTTGTTGTGTTTTCCCATTTTGAAGGTCAGGCCAAATAAAATAAAAACAATTATTGCCCAATAATATGTTATTACAAAAAATGTATACACATGAGATGAGATGAATTGTTGGGTTGTTGCTGAAGGTAGTTTAAGAAGGACCGTCAGTGTATCCTACCTTGTGTATTGCCAGCCAAAATGTCATCCCTGCTTCTCAGAAGTAGCATGATGGTGTGGTCTGGGACTCCTCTCTCCCTCTCATAGCCTCAGACTGAGGGAGGGTGAACTGATACACACATGGAAAAGAAGAAATATAATAATCAAAACCACAACAAGTTTAAACCTTTCTCTTTCATGGAATGATAACACATTAACATGTTGTGGTATATCTACAAGCCAAGTATAATTTAAGGCTGTTTAAAACAATTATATGATTATACTGAACATGCAAGCCTAAATACCAGCCCGAAAATTAATCTCTTAATAGGCCCAATAAAAAGACGCACGTAATGTTTTTAGAAATATCTGACATATTTTTTCAGGGATCTCCCCAATACAGGTCATTTTCATAGACAGCATTTACCGAATGTAATTGGCATATGGGGGCACTATAGTAATCAGCTGACTCAAATCCCATTCCTCCAAACCAATCATAGTCATTGATCATAAATTTCATGTGAGTAGCCTGTGTGAAACCTGGCTTTAGCATGATGAATGTCCTGCCCTAAATGAGGTCTCCTCATCTGGCTCAACTAGTGATTCCCTAAATCCCCCAAAGGAGGTTGTGCTGCTAACAGATATGACGGCAAGGTCCAGTTTTCCAGACACAAAGTTATTGTACTCCTGGACTATAAAAGTCAGTCTCAATGAAGAATCACCGCTGAGCTTGATTTTTTTTAAGCCAAGACTGGGCTTAACCTATGTTCGCAAAACATGCCATGTTGATTTATTGGGAGATGACTGCATGTTTTTTGAGGTTCTAGGCAAGAATTCTATTCAGCATACTCAATCATTTTAACATTAAGCCATATATAGCGTTCCTTCCCAGAATTTCTATCAGACCTTGAAGATAATTCAAATGTTTGGTGACTTCAGACTTCACAGAGAAGTCCACTGACTCAATCCAAAAAGCCTTGGAGCAAAAAACAAACTCAAAGGAGTTTTGCCATACTCATCTCAGTGTGTTTTATTCAATCTGTCTTAGGATCTATGCATTGGTATGATCATGCCCTGGATTTAGTTGTCCCTTGGAATTCGTAGATATTGTGGATGTTAATGTTAGTCTTTTAAATCCTGGAGAATTAGAACACTACCTTATTATGTTTACAGTGGCAACATTTGCACCCCAAACCAAGGGCTTTAATAAAAGCATTATAACAGCCACCGACCTAAGGATTTGAACATTCCCCTGCATATTATCCAGGATGCATTGGCACAACAAAAAATTGCCGCAAAAAACATGGTGAACAGAAAATGCCTATCCTTAATCAGAAAAAGCTGTTTTCCCAGCAACTTGAGGTCTTCCTTAAACAAATAATACATGTGAAATGCTCCAATCTGGTTTTAGACTTGATTATACTTCTTGACCACATTCTTTTGGATAGCTTAAAAACCTAAATTGGTCTACAATGGACAAGGTAATTGCCTGGTTTATTAAATATCCACCATAACGATATCATTTAATCAATGTGGATGATCTGTTCTGCAACATATCAGAAGTACATTTTGGTGTGCTTTAAGGTTCCATTTTAAGACCAGTTTTGTTTTCGATGTGCTACCTCTAGATGATGTAATTCATAAACACAGTCAATTTTCATTTCTATGCAGTCAACACTCTGCTGCACATTCGTTGAAACATAGTAAAGCCCCAAAATTGCTTACGCTGGAAGCATGTGTTTCAGTCATAAGAATTTGTTTTACTTTTGAATGCATAAACACTCACCACACACACACACACACACACATACACACACACACACACAAGTAATATTAATCTAATACTAGCCTTCTGTTTTGGCTAGTGCTGAACTCAATGTTTTCTTGTTAATATCATTACATGGATTTCTGCCTGAAACTCAGTGAATTGGTCCTGCTGTACATCTGTACATACCTACATGTATGCTACATTCACAAGATACGGGCCGCCTTAATATTCCTAGAATCCCTAAAAAAAAACAGCTGGAGGCAGGTCTTTCCCCTACAGCTACATTTTGTCAGGAATGATCTGCCAATTCCTGGGAAAGGCTGAGTCACTGGCTTGCTGGCGCTCTTCCTTGCTGTCTTGAATGACGGTGCATGATGACATGCCAGGCTTTTCACCCATCACTGACAAGACCTTTCTGTTTCGCCCTTGGCCAAAGTGCTTAACCTTAATTGATTTTGTAAGTCTCTAAATCATTAAAATGCAAATATTTACATTGTTATGAAAAAGAAATCCATTGAAAGGGTCAAGTGAGTCAGTGGCCTATAGGTTCCTATTGTTTGCTTTGCGTGTCTATGCAAGGTTCTTTTCACCTAAACCGGTGTGAAAATAACAATACATTAGGTTACTCAGTAGTAACCTGTAAACTGTGTTTTCATTTGTCCCATTGCAAAATCGTAATGTGGTCACTTTCCATTCCCATCATATTTACTTTCCCAACATATTTTTTGCCATTTTGTTTCCCTCTGACTGCAGTGGGTTTGTTTAATGAACAAGGCATAAAGAAAGATCATGCATGGATGAGAAACCATACATACACATGTTGAATTTGGCAGTGTGCTTCAGATGTCCTAAATGTAACTCATGGGATAGACGTATTCCTTCCACCAAATCAGAGCGTCCAGCGGAACTACATATGTAGACTCTGTTATAAGGTAAGTGTAGCATTTTTCCCTACACTAAACTTAATGTGAACCAGAATATTTACCTAACCTTAACCTCCTGAGACCCTGTGTCCATGAGGACACTGTTTTAGGCTTTACTTCATTCTGCTTAACTTAAACCTATTGTCCTTATTAGAGGACAGTTGTCTGCGCCATGCTTAGATTGTATACTTATCAGGTCCTGCTAATCCCAAATAACTAGGAGAAATTAAAAATGCATACATTATCAAAGCTCAGGTCTTAGGAGGTTAGTAAACCTTAATAATTCGCTGAACATGTTTAAATTTACATTTTAATCATAAGCAGACACTCTCAACATGTTAACATTTTTATTTGAATGGGGTGAAGTCAGAGTGGGACATCCAAAGGATCCTCAATTGCCAGAGCCTCTCTTTTGGTGGGAAGTCGGAATGAATCACTTGACTGGCCCTCCACATGTTTACAAGACTGCAGTAAGCATGTCGTCTACAAAAAATGATGCGACCCCCTAGGGTCAATCAGCGAAATGTTCTAAATGCTAAACCTTAGTGGGGTCCAAGATATTGAGTGTGGCAGACATACTAATGTACAAAATAACAAATGGACAGAGACAGATTGATAGTCGCCCTCCCAATTTCATTGGTGGGGGACAATTACTAATGGTAAACTCATTTATCATCTATGACATATCAGCCATACTAACGAAATTACCTTGATAAGAGCTTTTTTGGCAATATATAAATGCAATCTATTAAAATCATAACAGTTTTCAAAAAGGACTTCAAGATTGGGTGTTTGGCATTTCGAGCCAATACCTTGAAGATAGATTCACCAGTATGACGGATATGAGCAAAGTAAACAACAAAGCGGATCAATTTACGTGACAACTAACAAAGCTGGTGAGCAATGTTAAACTTCCCAGTTCTTTTGGTCACATGGTAACCACAGTGTATAAGTCGGAAGTGAAACTGTTCACATGTGCAAGGGCTGCTGCATGGGTGACTTCAAGAGCAAAGTTTCACAAAGTAATTCTGCAGTGGTTCGTGAGGCAACGTCATTTCATCAAGGCTTGCCTTTAAATAGCTGAAACATTATTTGTCATTATTACAGTCATGTCAAATTGCCACATTGAAAAACAACTTTTTTCAATGTTGTTTTTCAACAAGGTGTTTTCTCAAAAGAATTTCCTCTCATGCATCCCCTGGTGTCCTTTAGAAAAGTTCAAAGGTAATCGAGGAGAAGCGTCTAGAAAAGTGCATGAAAATTTATGCAATGGATCTTCTCAAGCAAATTGCAGTTACTGAGATGGGTCCCAAAGTAAATATGTGAAGTATAAAATTTTTTTAGTTGTCCATGACATTTTATAAGTAGCATATGTGCATGTTTTTCTCTTCAGACTAAGAAAAGCTGATTCAAAAGGGGGGGTGTCAGATTTTATAACGTATCCGCTATTGTCACAGTTATCCTCCATTAAAGTTGGCTACAAGGACTTTTAGCCAAAAGGAAAAAATCTGGAGATGATGTTTTCTGCATGATCTGTGTTAGCTAATGACATCACCTAAATGTGATCTTGGATTTCTATTGGGAGAAGTAGCTTCTTCTTATATTAATACTGAACTATGTTTGATATGGTTTTTGAACACTATCATTTGTTTACAAGCATAACAACTGTGTTTCGTTTATGGTTCATCAAGCTTAAGAATGCACCCAATTGTTATTTATGATGAACTGATCATTTCCCACCTCCCACATGATTATGAAGGCAGCTTTAATACCTGGTCCGGGAGGTCTAAATTCCTGCAAAATAAAAGAAAGAAATGGTGCTTGCATACATGACACTTTGGGGGAGGCCCCCTAAAGCAGAACAAACTTGAAATGGTATCTCTTTATATCTTAATAAAGTAGGACTATGCTAAGTAACTTTCAGTCCTAAATAACTACTGATCCTAATTATAACCCCGCATTTCTTAATTAGCCCCACAAACTACTCTCAATCAATGGAAGTGAATGTGTCAGTCCAAGGGTATGTTGCAAAGGCCATACTTTAAATGAATACATAATGAATTAAATATACTGATGAATAATGAACAATGTCTCTAGGGCAACAGATTGTAATTTCTATATTTATGATAGGCCTCACACAGACAAATGCTGTACAAAGCATAACCACTGTGACCAAGTTGGTGCCCATGAAAGCAAAAATCGGAGAGAAGAATAGAGTACTCAAATTCAAACACTATTTCTACCATTTAATACACAAAAAATTGCAGAAATGCTTTTCTTAATTTTCCGTGGTTATATCCTTCCTTAATACCATTATTTTAAATCAGCTATGATTAATTAGAGCAGTTCATGACCCATATGCAGTAGTCTATGAGTGAATAAACCGCCAGTAAGTAGTCTCCTTGTTCCATATACTGTTGCTTCCTTCAATCACCATGGGAACAAACCTAATGTTTGGCCCACAGATGTGTTCAGTGGGCTGGTACAGTAGATGTTGATTACTGGAAGTTTAAGACGGTTTCACAATCTCAAAACAGAAGTAGGCCCCAGACTTGGGTTAGACCCTGTCTGTCAGTATCTGTTAGACAGCATAACAGGTTGCAAGATTACAACTGGCTGAATGGAGATTATGAACGTCCACAGCCCTAGCCATCTCCTGGCCTTATTATTTGGTCAGCAATGGCAATAGCACATGAAACATGCAGGACAACTTCTATGTTTTATAGGATGAAACTTCAGTTCATGTAAATGGTTACTTAGGATGAATAATTTCTGAAGGTATCCTGAGAATATAATAATTCATGTTCACTGGCCGTGCAGTGCCAAATGGCATTTTAGAATATGTCTATTTATGGCAATAATATGCCATTTAGCAGATGCTTTTATCCAAAGTGATTTAGTCATGAGTGCATTCATTTGCATATGGGTGGTCCCAGGGATCAAACCCACTATAATGGCACAAGCACAAGGTTCTGACAAAGCTATAAACCTGAATATATGGATATGCCACAGACAACAGAAACTGCAATGTTACTGTCAAGTGTAACAGAATACAATGGTTTAAGGGCACATCTACAGGTAGACTCTGACAGTCAAACAAAGGGTCAAAACTGAGAACACCATGGATAATGGCCAGTGTTGTAAGACCATGTCCCAGGAGGAATTGACCTGTATCGAGCTGTAACCTTGACCAATGCCCAGCACACAGTATAAATCTAAACCCAGTCAGACAAATGACGAAAAAGTTAATCAGAGAAAAGGGGTCAAATGCGGACATACGATGGATGGACAGACAAGTGTGTTGCAGCAGACATACTGAGCTAAAGCTCTCAACCCAGAACGGAAAGAGATCTAAAAAGGGTGAATAATACTGTAGATTGCGAAACATTGACATTTTCCTTTGAAATAATGATGTATTCACCAGATGAGCTGCAGGGAGAGGTAGGCGGAGTGGACTCACTCTCACAGTCACACACAATTCTGTACATTAACACAAGTGTCTAGAACTGCATTGGAGAGTGGGTGTGAAATAAGGGTTAAAGGCGAAGTTCACTTTTTCGCAACTTACAGTAGGGTACATTTCTGAAATTGCAAAACAAATTGTGCATGCTTTGATAAAATTGCTTCCAAAATACATGATATGGATCTTTAAAAATTTTACTTGTCCTTTAATACATTATATAGATCTTGTAGAAGCAAAGTGTCGGGGCATAGTGATAGAAGTTTTTTAATAAGTGGGGAGATTAATATATATACAGCTCCGGAAAAAATTAAGAGACCACTGCAACAAAAAAGTTATAAAGGTAAAGTTTTGAGTGAGTACAGAAGTGTTCAATTTGCTGTGGTCACTTAATTTTAACCCTTCTGTTCCTCACTCAAAACCTTCCTTTTTGATTTTTTTGGAAAGGAAATAAAAAGGTACAGTGGTCTCTTAATTTTTTCCACAGATGTACACTACAGAAGTTCAAAAGTTTGGGGTCGCTTAGAAATGTCCTTGTTTTTGAAAGAAAAGCACTTTTTTGTTCTTTAAAATAACATCAAATTAATCAGAAATACAGTGTAGACATTGTTAATGTTGTAAATGACTATTATAGCTGGAAACGGCTGATTTTCAGAGGAATATTTATGCAGGCGTACAGGGGCCCATTATCCGCTACCATCACTCCTGTGTTCCAATGGCACGTTGGGTTTGTTAATCTGCCTAGAAGTGCTGGCCTTCTAGGCAGAGTTCTATCTCTGTCCCGTTTCTATGTTCTTTTGCCCATCTTAATCTTTTCTTTTTATTGGCAAGTCTGAGATATGGCCATTTCTTTGCAACTCTGCCTAGAAGGCCAGCATCCCGTAGTCAACCCTTCACTGTTAATATTGAGATTGGTGTTTTGTGGGTACCATTTAATGACCCTGCCAGATGAGGACCAGCATCTGTTTCTCAAACTAGACACTCTAATGTATTTGTCCTCTTGCTCAGTTGTGCACCGGGGCCTACCACTCCTCTTTCTATTCTGGTTAGAGCAAGTTTGCATTGTTCAGTGAAGGGAGTAGTGCACATCGTTGTACAAAATCTTCAGTTTCTTGGCAATTTCCCACATGGAATAGCCTTCATTTCTCAGAAGAAGAATAGACAGATGAGTTTCAGAAGAAAGTTCTTTGTTTTTGGACATTTTGAGCCTGTAATCGAACCCAAAAACGCTGATGCTGAAGATACTGAACTAGTCTAAAGAAGGACAGTTTTATGGCTTCTTTAATCAGCACAACAGTTTTCAGCAGTGCTAACATTATCGGTTTAACATAGGGTTTTCTAATGATCAGTTAGCCTTTTAAAATTATAAACTTAGACTACGTGCCATTGGAACACAGGAGTGATGAGTGCTGATAACGGGCCTACATAGATATTCCATATAAAACCAGCTGTTTCCAGCTACAATAGTCATTTACAACATTAACAATGTCCACACCGCAATTATGGTCAATTGTATGTCAAAAAACGAAAGTGACCCAAAAATTTGAACAATAGTGTATATACAGCTGTGGAAAGAATTAAGAGACCACTCCTAATTTTCTTAAATCAGCATCTCTACATGTTTGGCAGCCATTCCATTCCAGTGTCTGTTAAATTCCAACATAGGCACACTTCATTTTACTTAATGAGGTACTGATTAGGTGATTATCTGAACCAAATCTAATTTAACGAGAAAAAGTATAAAAACCACTGCTGTGGTCATCACTATCCTCTTGCAATTGGACCAGCTGGATGGCAAAAACAGTGCAAGTAGTATCTCAAAGGTAATCTGAATAAAAAAATAATTATTCAGCATCACAAGAGTTGAAAAGAAAAGCTTTGAGTGAGGAAAAGAAGGGTTCAATTCTGGCTTTACTGGCAGAGGGATACAGTGAGCATCAGGTTGCTTCCAGAGAGGACTGGTCACCCCTCTGAGCCTGGGTCCTCTCTAGGTTTCTTCCTAAATTTCGGCCTTCTTAGGGAGTTTTTCCTAGCCACTGAAATTCAACACTACTGTTGTTTGCTGCTTGGGGTTTTAAAGGCCGGGTGTTTTGTAAAAGCACTTTGTGACAACTGCCGATGTAAAAAGGGCTTTATAAATAAATTTGATTGATTGATTGATTGATTGAGTCCATCCTGAAAATTTCAAAGACGGCGGTTCATAAGATCAAGGTCAAGCAACAGACATTGGGGACAACAAAGCTACAGACTGGCAGAGGGCGAAAATGACTGTCCACTGACCGAGATGACCGTCAACTCATTTGAATGTCACTCAACAATCGTAGGATGACACCATTGACCTACAAAAAGAATGGCTAACAGCAGCTGGGGTGAAGTGCACTGCGAGGACGGTTCAAAACAGCCTCCTAGGGGCAGGGCTGAAGTCGTGCAAAGCTAGAAAAAAGCCCTTCATCAATGAGAAGCAAAGAAGAGCCAGGCTGAAGTTTGCAAAAGACCATAAGGATTGGACCATAGAGGAATGGAGTAAGGTCATCTTCTCTGACGAGTCACATTTTCAGCTTTGCCCAACACCTGGTCATCTAATGGTTAGACAGAGACCTGGAGAGGCCTACAAGCCACAGTGTCTCGCACTCACTGTGAAATTTGGTGGAGGATCGGTGATGATCTGGGGATGCTTTAGCAAGGCTGGAATCGGGCAGATTTGTCTTTGTGAAGGACGCATGAATCAAGCAAAGTACAAGGTTATCCTGAAAGAACACCTGCTTCCTTCTGCTCTGACAATGTTCCCCAACTCTGAGAATTGTTTTTTCCAGCAGGACAATGCTCCATGCCACACAGCCAGGTCAATCAAAGTGTGGATGGAGGACCACCAGATCAAGACCCTGTCATGGCCAGCCCAATCTCCAGACCTGAACCCCATTGAAAACCTCTGGAACTTGATCAAGAGGAAGATGGATGGTCACAAGCCATCAAACAAATCCGAGCTACTTGAATTTTTGTGCCAGGAGTGGCATAAAGTCACTCAACAGCAATGTGACAGACTGGTGGAGAGCATGCCAAGACGCATGAAAGCTGTGATTAAAAATCAGGGTTATTCCACCAAATATTGATTTCTGAACTCTTCCTAAGTTAAAACATTAGCACTTTGTTGTTGGAAAATGAATATGAATGTGTTTTCTTTACATTATTTAAGGTCTGAAAACAATTCATCTTTTTTTTATTATTTTGACCAGTTGTTATTTTCTACAAATAAATACTCTAAATGACAATATTTGTATTTGGAATTTTGGAGTAATGTTGTCAGTAGTTTATAGAATAAAACAAAACTGTTCATTTTACTCAAACACATACCTATGAATAGTAAAACCAGAGAAACTGATAATTTTGCAGTGATCTCTTAATTTTTTCCAGAGCTGTAGATATATCATGTAACATATAAAGTAACAATCAAAAGTTTGGACGCATCTACTCATTCAAGGGTGTTTCTTTAGTTTGATTATTTTCCACATGGTAGAATAAGAGTGAAAACATCAAAACTATTAAACAACACATGTGGAGTTATGTAGAAACCAAAATAAAATATTAAACAAATGAGAACACATTTATATTTTAGATTCTTCAAAGTAGCCACCATTTACCTTGATGACAGCTTTGCACACACTTAGCATTCTCTCAACCAGCTTCATGAGGTAGTCACTTGGAATTCTTTTTCAACAGTTTTGAAGGTGTTCCCATATATGATGGCTTGATGGCAGTTTTTCCTTCACTCTGCGGTCCAACTTATAGCAAACATTTCAATGGGGTTGATGTTGGGTGATTGTGTAGGCCAGGTCATCTGATGAAGCCCTCCATCGATCACTTTTTTGGTCAAATAGCCTTTATGCAGCTTTTGGGTCATTGTCCTGTTGAAAAACAAATGATAGTCTGTAACGGCTGGTTACGGCCCATGCCTTGCTGGTCAATATATTTCTATGTTCCATGCCTTTCTGTACTAGTTTCTTTGTTTCTATTTTCACTTTGGTTCCCCTTGGTTTATTGGTTTCATCTGTCTTATTTAGTCTGGTCACCTGTTCCTCGTTAACCCCTTTTTTAGTCCCTATTTAAGTTCGCCCTGCACATGTGGTTCTTGTTGGTCATTGTTGCTGTCACTGTGGATGTTGTTGCTGCATTGTATGGTTGTTGTGTTAGAGTATGATGTCGCGTCAAGTTGTTGGAATTAAAGAAACTTTTGGCTATAAACCTCTGCGCCTGTGTCCTGCTATCCTACCTCTAGAGAACCATGACATAATCCCACTAAGCGCAAACCAGATGGGATGGCGTATCGCAGCGGAGTGCTATGGTAGCCATGTTGTTTGAGTGTGCTTTGAATTCTAAATAAATCCCCCACAACATCACACCTCCTCCTCCATGTTTCACGGTGGAAACCAAACATGCGGAGATCATTTTTTCACTCACATCCATAGACACAGCAGTTGAACCCAATAATCTCAAATTTGGAGTCATCAGACCAAAGGACAAATTTCCACTGGTATAAAGTCTATTTCTCATGTCTCTTGGCCCAATTAAGTCTCTTCTTCTTATTGGGTTACTTCAGTAGTGGTTTGTTTGCAGCAATTGGACCATGAAAACCTGATTCACCCAGATTCCATGGAACGGTAGATGTTGAGATGTCTGTTACTTGAACTCTGTGAAGCATTTGTTTAGGCTGCAATCTGAGGTGCAGTTAATTGCCGATTTTTGAGGCTGGTAACTCGAATGAACTTGTCCTCTGCAGCAGATGTAACTCTGGGTCTTCCTTTCCTGTGGCAATCCTCATGAGAGACAGTTTCATCATAGTGCTTGATGGTTTTTGTGAGTGCACTTGAAGAAACTTAACATATCTTAAAATAATGATGGACTCTTGTTTCTCATTGCTTATTTGAGCTGTTCTTGCCGTAATTTAGACTACCACAGTACAGACATAATGATGGTCTTCTTTCTACCAACACTACCTTATTACAAAGCAACCGTTTGTCTTAATAAATTACACAAATTAACTTGTGTAACACCTGTTAATTGAAATGCATTCCAGGTGACTTACTCATGAAGTGGGTTGAGAGAATGCCAAGAGTGTGCAAAGCTGTCATTAAAGCAAAGGGTGACTACTTTGAAGAATCTACAATCCCCTTTCCAGGAAAGTTGTGACACACTGTGTAAAATATAAAACAGAATGCAATGATGTGCAAATCATTTAAACCCTATATTCAATATAAAATAGTACAAAGACAACACATCAAAAATTGAAACTGAGAAATGTTATTGTTTCTTGAAAAATACACAACGTGTGTTCCAAAGAAGACAACGTGTGTTCCAGCTGTACATTGTGTTTGCTTTTGTTGCCCCTGTCCCAACTTTTTTTAAACGTGTTGCTGGCATCAAATTCAAAATGGGCATGTATTTTCCAAAAACAAAAACGTTTCTCAGTTTCAACATTTTATGTTTTCTTTGTACTATTTTAAATTAAATACAGGGATAAATGATTTTTCATATCATTGCATTCTGTTTTTATTAGCATTTTACTCAGCGTTCCAAATTTTTGGAAACAGGGTTGTACAATATCAAAATGTATTGTGATCTGTGTAACACTTCTTTAGTTGCTACATGATTTCCTATACAGTGGATATAAAAAGTCTACACACCCCTGTTAAAATGCCAGGTTTTTGTCATGTAAAAAAATGAGACAAAGATAAATCATGTCAGAACTTTGTCCACTGTTAATGTGACCTATAATGTGAACAATTCAATTGAAAAACAAACTGATATCTTCGAGGGGGAAAAATTAAAACCTTACAATAACCTGGTTGCATAAGTGTGCACACCCTCTTATAACTCGGGATGTGGCTGTGTTCAGAATTAACCAATCACATTCAAACTGATTAATTACAAATAAAGTTCAGCTGTTCTAGGAGGATTTTCCTGACATTTTCTTTGTTGCATCTCAGAGCAAAAGCCATGGTCCGCAGAGAGCTTCCAAAGCATCAGAGGGATTTCATTGTTGAAAGATATCAGTCAGGAGAAGGGCACAAAAGTATTTCCAAAGCGTTAGATATACCATGGAACACAGGGAAGACAGTCATCATCAAGTGGTGAAAATATGTCACAACAGAGACATTACCAAGAACTGGACGTCCCTCCAAAATTGATGAAAAGACGAGAAGAAAACTGGTCAGGGAGGCTTCCAAGAGGCCTACAGCAACATTAAAGGAACTGCAGGAATTTCTGGCAAGTACTGGCTGTGTGCTACATGTGACAACAATCTCCCGTATTCTTCATATGAATGGGCTGTGGGGTAGGGTGGCAAGACAGAAGCCTTTTCTTACAAAGAAAAACATCCAAGCCCGGCTGAAGTTTGCAAAAACAAACATCAAGTCCCCCAAAAGCACGTGGGAAAATGTGTTATGGTCTGATGAAACCAAGGTTGAACTTTTTGGCCATAATTCCAAAAGGTATGTTTGGCGCAA
>JACXGI010002392.1:0-31943 GCA_016801175.1 Esox masquinongy | reverse complement strand
TAATTATGAAAAGTTCCAAATACCAGGCAATTTTGGCACAAAACCTTCAGGCGTCCATTAGAAAGCTGAAGATGAAGAAGGGAAGGGAAGTGAAGGGAAGTTCACCTTTCAGCACGACAAAGACCCAAAGCACTCATCCAAATCTGCAAAAGCATGGCTTCACCAGAAGAAGATTAACGTTTTGGAATGGCCCAGCCAGTGCCCAGACCTGAATCCAATTGAACATCTGTGGGGTGATCTGAAGAGGGCTGTGCACAAGAGATGTCCTCGCAATCTGACAGATTTGGAGTGCTTTTGCAAAGAAGAGTGGGCAAATATTGCCATGTCAAGATGTGCCATGCTAATAGACTCCTACCCAAAAAGAATAAGTGATGTAATAAAATCAAAAGGTGCTTCAACAAAGTATTAGTTTAAGGGTGCACACACTTATGCAACCAAATAATTGTAAGTTTTTTATTTTTCGTTTTTCCCCCTCAAAGATTTCAGTTTGTTTTTTAATTGAATCGTTCACATTATAGGTCACATTAAAGGTGGAAAAAGTTCTGACATGATTTATCTTTGTCTCATTCTTTTACATCACAAGAACCTGGCATTTTAACCGGGGTGTTAACAGGGGTGTGTAGACTTTTTATATCCACTGTATGTTATTTTATAGTTTTCACTAATATTCTACAATGTGGAAAATAGTACAAGTAAAGAACCACCCTTGATTGAGTAGGTGTGTCCACATTTTTGACTGGTACTTTATATACTTTATAAATTAACCACATACACCGATCAGCCATAACATTACATAACAGGAAGGAAAAGCAGTGAACCAACGTCAGGGTCATGGCCAAGGCTCATCGATGCACGGGGGAGCAAAGGCTGGCCCGTGTGGTGCTTTCCAACAGACAAGCTACTGTAGCTCAAATTGCTGAAAAAGTTAATGCTGGTACTGATAGAAAGGTGTCAGAACACACAGTGCATCACAGTTTGTTGTGTATGGGGCTGCATAGCCACAGACCAGTCAGGGTGCCCATGCTGACCCCTGTACCATTGCCTAAAGCACCTACAATGGGCACGTGAACATCAGAACTGGACCACAGAGCAATGGAAGAAGGTGGCCTGGTCTGATGAATCACATTTTCACGTGGATGGCCGGGTGCGTGTGCGTCACTTACCTGGAGAACACATGACACCAGGATGCATTATGGGAAGAAGGCAAGCCGGCGGAGGCAGTGTGATGCGTTGAGCAATGTTCTGCTGGGAAACCTTGGGTCCTGCCATTCATGTGGATGTTACTTTGACATGTACCACCTACCTAAGCATTGTTGCAGACCATGTGCACCCTTTCATGGCAACGGAATTCCCTGATGGCATTGGTCTTTTTCAGCAGGTCAATGAGTCCTGCCACAAAGCAAAAATGGTTCAGGAATGGTTTGAGGAAAACAACAACGTGTTCAAGTTGTTGACTTGGCCTGCAAATTCCCCAGATCTCAATCCAATCGGGCATCTGGGGGATGTGCTGGACAAATGCTGGTCCGATCCATAGAGGCCCCACCTCGCAACTTACAGGACCTAAAGGATCTGCTGCTAACATCTTGGTGCTAGATACCACAGCACACCTTCAGAGGTCTAGTGGAGTCCATGCCTCGACGGGTCACGGCTGTTTTGGCGGCAGAAGGGGGACCTACACAGTATTAGGTGGTTATAATGTTATGGCTGATCGGTGTATACTGTACAGTATACACTGATGAGCCAAAACATTATGACCACTCATAGGTTAAGTGAATAAAGTTGATCATCTCCTAATAAGGGCACATGTCAAGGTCTGGGTAGGTTATATGGTATGCGAACAATCAATTCTCGTAGTCAAAGTGTTGGATGCCGGAGAAATGGGCAGGAGTAAAGACCTGACTGACTTTGACAGGGGCCAACTTGTTATGGCCAGACAACTGGGTCAGAGCATCTCTGAAATGGCAAGGCTTGTGTGGTGCTCCCTGTCAGCGGTGGTGAGGACCTACTGACAGTGGTCCAAGGAGGGACAAACCTCAAACCAGCGACAGGGTGTTGGGCGCCCCAAGATCATCGATGCGCGAGGGCACCAAAGGCTATCCCATCTGGTCCAAACCAACAAGGTCTGTGGCACAAGTCGCAGAGAATTTGAATGGTGGTTACGGGAGTAATGTGTCACAACACCTGCTGCATATGGGGCTGCATAGCCGCAGACTGGTTATAGTGCCCATGATGACACCTATCCACTGTGGAAAGCGCCTACAATGGGCACGCGAGTGTCAGAACTGGCCCTTGAAGCAGTGGAAGAAGGTCCCCTGGTCTGATGAGTCCCATTTTCTTTTACATCACATGGATGGCCATGTACATATGCATTATTTATTGGGAGAAGTAATGGCACCAGGATGCGCTGTGGGAAGACTATAAGCCAGTGGAGGGAGTATGATGCCCTGGGCAATGTTCTACTGGGAGACCCTGGGCATTGATGTGAATGTCAATTTGACACGTGTCACCTACCTAAACATTGTTGCAGACCAGGTACACACCTTCATGGCAATGGTTTTCCCTGATGGCAGTGGCCTATTTCAGCAGGATAATGCGCCCTACCACCCTGTACACATTGTTCGGGAATGGTTTGAGGAACATGATGAAGGGTTCAAGGTGTTGCCCCAGTCTCCAAATTCCCCAGATCTCAATCCGATTGAGCATCTGTGGGATGTGCTGGACCAACAAGTCCGATCCACAGCAGCTCCACCTCGCAGCTTACAGGACTTGAAGGATCTGCTGCTAATGTCTTGGTGCCATATACCAAAGGACAGCTTCAGGGGTCTTGTAGAGTTCATGCCTCGGTGGGTCGACGCTGTTTTGGCGGCATCCGGAGGATCAACAGCATTTTATGCAGGTGGTCATAATGTTTTGTCTCATCAGTGTATATGCTGTATGTATTCTCATATATTCCAAAACATTTTCCCATTTTAAGTGGTAAAGTGCATCATCAGTAAACTACACTGTGGAAAAAGAGCCCATGTGGATCCCACTACTGCACTAGGCAGCTTTAGAAGATCTTGATCCTTAAACTACAGCTAAAATCATCCCAACCATGAAATCATAAAGGAGAGGGAAAGCTCTAAATACTAAAGACCTAATGACAGAACTGTTCAAAATGTGTCCAATAATGTCAACATCCTTCTTCCACCTTTCACTGACATCTAAGGGAAGTGAAAGTTACCTTCAAACTGGACCAAATGTATCATCTTACAGGTACCTCTGAAGGATTTTTACACTGAGGAACATTAGTGAACAATGTTGTACATGGCAGATCCTTGTCAAAGGAAAGTCTGTCCACAGCGTCCACCACTAAAGCCTATGGAAGATCCCAAGAAGCCATATGAACACTGGAATCCTCACCCATAATAACACTTGAATCCCCACCCATATTAACACTGGAATCCCCACCCATATTAACACTGGAATCCCCACCCTTAACATTTCAAGCACCAGCAAATCTGTGAGGATCAACCTGGCAATGGACTGTGCCATGCGTCACACAGAAGATCAGGCTACAGGAATAAGATGGACCTTCATATTCAACTCTGGAATAAAAAAAATCTGTAAATCTAGACAATTCAGTAAAAACATAAACAATAAATATATCAGCTGTGTATTATCAACACTCCTTTATGGTTTGAAATGCTGGAAACTGACAGAAGCAGATCTACAAAGTTGATCAGCTTTCCACAGTTCTTGGAAGAAAAATACAGCGTTTCTGATCTAATACAGCATTGACCAGCAACCTCCTAAGATTCAGAAATGCAGGAAGCAATAGAAGCCATAAATAGACGCTACTGGAACTGGATTTTGAGAAAGAGCACAGACTTTCAGCCAAAGAGTAGCAGTCCATTGGACTCCAGAAGGCAAGCATAAGCGCTACCCAAGACAGCGTGGCTGAGAACAATCGAGACTGCCCAAAAGCACGGTGTAGAAAGACTGGCCACAGACCAAAAGAAGTGGATAGATTTTATTGCTGAAATATGCACCATCCAGTGCAACAGGGATGACTGACTGATTGTGGGTTGACGTGTTATGCTCGAAGTGCACAGTTCCCCCCACAAAACACCAGAAATTTGCCAAAATATAAGGTTACTGTGGCTCCCCTACTTTAAAACTATGTTTTAACTGTTAGAGTGTAATTGTTTCTTAAAAAGAAAAGAAAAAAAAATTTTAACAGTAAAATGAGAATTCAGTTCACTTAACATAGTTGTGCTTAAATTGAGGGGAAAACATAATTGAATAATTAATCACAGGCAATAAACAATATTCATTAGAAGAAAATATAACAATAAATATTTTTTTTCAACTACTGTTACCAATGATGGTGATAACATAGGGAAAATGTTTGGATAAAGTGCTTTCAAATCTCTAGAAGTAGGACTAAACTTGACAAGGACATAAAAATGTTTTTATTCATAGAAATAATTTGTCTTTTTTTCTACAAACATCCACCTGGAATACTACTGCTGTACATGAGAACAATCATAGAAATAGAATCAACAGAACAGGAGTCCTCATTCAGCCAATAGGTTCAATCTAGGTATTAGAATCTAGCCTCAGATACTGCATTTTACACTGTGGTCTATATGGAAAAATCTATATTGGTGCACAATATATTCTGCTTAAACTAAACAAAGAGGCACAAAAAGCACTTAATGTGGAATGACCTACATACAGATAAAAAATGCCAAAATATATAGAAAGTATGTGAGATCAGTTTCTGATTATCTGGATGGACATTGGACACACATGAGCTCAAACAGGGTATTAAAGGCACAAGGAAGAAGGATCTATTCATGTATAGGAGAAATTACTGATCTTAAATAATCTATCAATTTATTCAATATACACCTCAATCTCTCTCACACACACACATACGCACACACACACACACACACACACGCACACACACACGCACTGTGGTGCAATGATATGAAAGACAATAATTGGTATATATATATATACATATATATATATATATATTAATATGTATTAACATCCATATAACGTTTAATGACAAATACACCATGCATACATACAGGTGGTAATCAATTATAACAGAATGAAGAGCAATAGAGATAGCTTGTGTGTAAGAGAGGCTCTGTACTCACCTAATTAACCCTTAAAACTGAGTGATTCTAAATGTAATTGTTTTTGTAGATAGAAGAAAATGTGACAATCACAGATAAATCACTAGAAGTAAAGATGTTATGTCCTTAATCCTTGACAGTAAAAAAACATTAAAATTCAATAGTGGAAAAAAGTATTAAAATCAGCTTTAGTCCATTAGGGGAAAAAATTGCAAAAAGTCCTGAATGTAAGTGTTGTTTATAATAACAGTTAATTAGAAGTTTTCATTTGGAATTCCAATCGTAGAGTACTTCCTCGGGAAAACAGTTACATCCAGAATGAATTTATCATTGTGAAGAATATTCAAAAAACCCATTCCCCAATATCTTCCTATAATGTAGAGGAATGTTCAATTCTACTTCAAAAGAATAAATAAAGGAAATATAAAGAGAGAGGTGGAGAAAGAATGAATTATGTGGTTTGCTCTTCTTATCTCTGAATCTGTCTATTGCTGAGTGTAATACACTCTACCTCACACTCACTCCCTCTCTCTCTATCTCTCTCTCACACACACATACACACACACACACACACACACACACACACACACACACACGTGCATACACACAACAAAAGTCCAACAGTTTTTGGTTAGTTCCCAATACATCTAATTCCAAACAACCATTTCACCATGCTGTCAACACTTTCCTTCTCTGATATATCTACATTAAATGACAAGCCCCTCAAAATAGATCACAGTTGTCCCAGTATTAACTTATAAAAATTAAGAATTCCCCTGCTATATGTGAACAAAATTCTCAAATTATATATTTAAATATATATTGTAAGAATGACCTTTCCTTCTACATTTAATAATAGCGAAACAATGTGGTATGAACATTGGGACATGAAAAAATATCTTATGGAAAATGGAACAGATGGTGTAACAAATTGATTAATGACTAAAGGGTGCATAACAACAATGGTTTACAGACAAAGGGACCTTAAAAGGGAATGACAGATAACGAGAAATGTTTTGGGTGAAAATGTAAACAAAATCCTTTGGAAGGCAAAGAATTGCAGCAAGGCTTTTAGTCCATTCTGTTGAGGGTTTGTGTGTGTCAGACAGAGTGCTGGTGGGACTGGAAGGACAGAGGAGGGGGGAGTGCGCGCACAGGTGACAGACCAGTGGAATGAGAGAAGGGCGAGAGAAAATCAAGAGCAGATCTGAAGATTATGTTTTGCACCCTTCATCAGACTGCAGTGATTTTATAAGAGGTGCAGGATAATATGAGAACGGTCAAATATCTTGGTTTGTTCCCTGTTTTTCTACATAAACATCTGTTGAAAATACTTTTTATGTTCAGCATAAAAAATGGTGTCTGCCTCAATTTCTCTCAATAGCCTCTTCTTGTGTTCAGGTAAATGATAAGAAAATGGAACATGTAATGTGAGGAGAACAGACTGTAGTGCAACATGTAAGACAGCCAAAATGTGATCTGCGAAGGGATGAAGGCGTTGCAAAATTAAATACAGGTTTCAGTTGAGGTCAAAAGCAAAACGGTGATGTTTGGAATGGAGTGGACTGTAGTAGGAATGTCAGAGCAAGTGTATCAGCTTGATGACCTAATGAGAGAACCATTCTTATACCGAGCCATACTGTTGTATAACATGTGTTTATGTGTGTTATATGGATGTGTAACACGCACAAACACACACAGACACACACACTCACATGTAAAAACAGAGACAGACACTGAACACTAAGAGACCTACCTATAAATACAAATAAGAATCCCCAAAATAGAGATGCAAAGGATGGTGGGAGAAGAAGAGGTTAAAAAAAGAGGGGAAAAAATGAACAAGGTAAAATAGAGTGTAATCTTAATAATCTGGTTTGGTTTTGGAGGAGGGGGGAATCTGGATAATTGAAACACTGGTGGATTAATGGAACTAGACTAAGTTAGTGGTGGACAGTGAGTGGAGCAATGAGAGGGGTGGTGGGGTATAGGTACAGGGAGGGGGAACGTGGGTAGGACTGGAGGAGGAGATTTGGAGTGTTAGGAATGCTAAGGGATGGGAGAATGGATAAGGAAATGAAAAAGAAAAAATTGAAAAAAAAATCCCCCTCCTCTCTCTTTTTTCTTTCTTCTCTCGTTCATAAATAGAAGAAATTGTAGACAAGGTAAATGGAGAAATAGATAATGAGGCAGACGATGGAGAGAGCGAGCAAGTGAAGAGATAAAGCACCGTCCAGCAACGCGATGAGTAAGAAGAAAAACAAAAAACGAAAGAAAAAAACAAATCCTCCAGTAGCCTCCGTTTTGTCTTGTCTTTATGTGGAGGGGGGATTGGCAAGTGCCAGTTATTCCCCCCTCTCAGCTTCTCTTCTTTCTTCTTTTCTTTCAACAAAAAAGGACTTCCCATCCAGATGAAAAAAGGTCCTTTTCTTCTCTTAATTGTGGTCTATTACATGCCACTCACACAGGTTAGACATGTTGCACAGTCTCATAAATATTGCTTACTGAAAAGACATGGGGCTATAAGACAAGCATTGCCTGCCTTATGAGAAAGGATAGTGAGCTGAAATTGCTATCTGTCCCCACTCCCGCCCATCCCTGAGCAAGCTGGGTGAGAGGGAGGAGGGTCTTCTCACAGCATTTGTATGCATTGAGTGAGAGAGGAGGAAGAGGCGGGAGTGATTTTCCAACAGATGTCCAGGAACCGGTGTTGGTGTGAATACAACTGATATGCGACTAGCTCCATCTAGAGTCAAACGAATATACTGGTGAAGTTCTCACAAAGAATGTTTTGTCTCCCTGAACTCTTGCCACTAAAAGGTTTTGGTAATCTATTGTCAGGTCCAATGAGCAGCCATTAAGACATCACCTGCCCCTATCAGGCACAATATAAAGCAGCAGTTCCCAACCTTTCCATTCTAGGAAACATCACAGTCACAGAATTATTTTACATATCTTGCATATTGTGGGAGAAATTGTACTTATCTAGCCTTTCAATTCGAATCCTTTCTGTATGTTATATTTCTAGCATAGAAGCCTCTCTTGAATAATGAGACAAGTCAGGCCAAGGTGTTATTGGTCCATTGTTTCCACTGTCCCCATTGTCATGTAACTCTGCAACCCCTTTCCTGTACCTGCTCCCCACTTTATACCCAAAACATCCTGACCATGTGTTACCTCCTGCACCTCCTGTGGTGTACCACTTGCCCTGTCTGGCAAGATTCGGTGCCTCGTTGTCTAAAGCCCTTATTTGGGCCTCAGGAAGTAATACAATGGTAGAGTAATTGTCTTAACTTCCATAGGATAAGATTACAATGATAGATTCTATATGAGCAGGTGGGATCGGGTCATTCGGGAGAGATTCCTTGCATGCGGACTCTCTCCATGCAGCATGTTAAAACTTATTAAATGACTCAGCTATACTTTGTAAATTAAGGTGTCTTTGTGTTATTAATCTATCAATATCTATGTGAAATTCCACGACAATATCTTAAAACTAATAGACAAATGCCTGTAATTATTATTATAAATAATAATGTATGTAGAATTGCTCATAATGATACGATAATACTCCAAACAGTTACATTTCTGGACAAAAATATTTCTGAAATTAATACATAAAAATTTATTGTGGAACAACTTCCAGCAGTCCTACTGAAAACCAGGGTGCTCAGTAGGGAGCACAGATTGAAAACCACTGGAAAAAAGTGATCGGCAGATCACAATAATTTGTCCGTAGTGGTGGCTGAAATCGAGTTGGATGCAAAGATGGATATGACAGACTTTCCAAGGTTAAAAAAAGATTCCAGTTTCCAGATCAGACCTCTAGAAAAGAATTAGCCTGCAAACAGTGTGACATTAATTTACAAATGCTATTGCCCGTGTCGGATACCATTTTGGGAAATGCTGTTCCATGTGGCCAAATGCAGCAGGCAGATGCAGCATTCAGCAACAACATAATTTCCAAGTTAATCATAGCCAAACATTCATTTAAAAACAGTTTGGCCAGAAGCAATTTTTACTAGAGATTTTATTTGTGCTGGCTTGGCTGACCGCCAAAATCAACATATCTCCAATAGTTGTCTCCCACAATGAAATTGGGGAGACTATAGAACAGTCTGTCTATCTTTTCAATTTCTTTGCAATGACTGCCCATTTTTGACAAAACTTTGGAAAAACATGTCTTTATTAAGAGATCTGGTATTTCCAAAATTGCGCTGATTGGACAGATTGTGTTGCTAGAACTGATTGAAAATGGAAACTATGATCACACTCAGTCAAAAAATTATGATACATACAGCTCTGGAAAAAATTAAGAGACCACTGTAAAATTATCAGTTTCTCTGGTTTTACTATTCACAGGTATGTGTTTGAGTAAAATGAACAGCTTTGTTTTATTCTATGTCATTTAGAGTATTTATTTGTAGAAAATAACAACTGGTCAAAATAACCAAAAAAATATTGTTTTCAGACCTCAAATAATGCAAAGAAAACATTGTCCTGCTGGAAAAACCAATTCTCAGAGTTGGGGGACATTGTCTGAGCAGAAGGAAGCAGGTGTTCTTCCAGGTTAATCTTGTACTTGGCTTGATTCATGCGTCCTTCACAAAGACAAATCTGCCCGATTCCAGCCTTGCTGAAGCATCCCCAGATCATCACCAATCCTCCACCAAATTTCACAGTGGCTGCGAGACACTGTGGCGTGTAGGCCTCTCCAGGTCTCCGTCTAACCATTAGAAGACCAGGTGTTGGGCAAAGCTGAATATTTTACTCATCAGAGAAGATGACCTTACTCCATTCCTCTATGGTCAAATCCTTATGGTCTTTTGCAGACTTCAGCCTGGCTCTTCTTTGCTTCTCATTGATGAAGGGCTTTTTTTCTAGCTTTGCACGACTTCAGCCCTGCCCCTAAAGAGCCTGTTTCGAATCGTCCTCGCCGTGCACTTCACCCCAGCTGCTGTTTGCCATTCTTTTTGTAGGTCACTTGATACCATCCTCCGGTTGTTGAGTGACATTCGAATGAGTTGACGGTCATCTCGGTCAGTGGACAGTCATTTTCGCCCTCTGCGAAATTGTTGTCCCCAATGTCTGTTGCTTGACCTTGTTCTTATGAACCGCCGTCTTTGAAATTGGACACAACCTGACTCTCACTGTATCCCTCTGCCAGTAAAGCCAGAATTGAACCTTTCTTTTCAACTCTTTTGTCATGCTGAATAGTTATTTTTTTACTCAAATTACCTTTGAGGTACTACTTGCACTGTTTTTGCCATCCAGCTGGTCCTATTGCAAGAGGATAGTGATGACCACAGCAGTGGTTTTTATACTTTTCCTCGTTAAATTAGATTTGGTTCAGGTAATCACCTAATCAATACCTCATTAAGTAAAATGAGGTGTGCCTGTGTTGGAATTTAACAGACACTGGAATGAAATGGCTGCCATACATGTAGAGATGCTGATATAAGAAAAATTAGGAGTGGTCTCTTAATTTTTTCCAGAGCTGTATGTTTCTCTCCTCACATGCAAGCTATCTGCATAAAGGAACCAAAATGTCTAAAACTAGGGATTTTTTGTTGTTGTTAGGAAAAACACTACCTCCGGTAACAAATTACAATCTATGGATAAAGTCAACTTAATGCAATATTAGTAACTACACTGCAAAAAATGTTGCCAATGGAACAAGACAATTTCACTATTTTTGAGGAGATATTTGCTTGAAATAAGTGAAATTATCTGCCAATGGAACAAGACAAATTACATGATATTCAAAGCATATTTTCTAAAAACAAGCGGTATATTCTAGCTTGTTAAGAAAAATTTACCTTATTTTAAGGATGGTTAGATTTTTTTTACCTGAAAACAAGTTAAATATACTTGATAAGACAGATATTTTTTGCGTTGTAAACCATGTTGCAAACACATGAATCAACATACAGTATTGTAGCAATTACTATAATGGGAATATGTTTACATTTGATTTGTTCATATCAGAGTGAACTTTGGCACACATGCTCAGGAATTTTAGTCAACTAAGACATTACAGGGCTGATTTGGCTAAACTTGGGGACATTTTTCATCTTGCCATAGCAATCCAGCATTTATCAAATTGCCCTGATTGGCCTGAGAAGCACTATAGACACAGACACCTCTAGCCCAATTTTTAATTAAACGTAGGTGAATGATGCATTTTGTGATCTAGACGAGTAATTTCCAAAATAACACTGATGGGCCAAAAAGTGCTACATCCTTGGTGACAGACGACATTTACTGTTGCCTTGGTTAAACATGAAACATACTCAAACACTTCAAACTTTGTTAATCTTTTTTATTGTTTCATTAAGAAAGAAAACAAATACTCCCTTCAAAATGTTGGTCAATGGCCATTGTAATAACATGGGCTGTCAAACGTTTAAAACATGACAATTAATCGCAAATTCGGAATATCCTAAAGTTGAGTGGTAATCAAAGATTTTCCCATAAAAAGCATTACAGGAAAATTCCCATCCTGATATTGTCAGAAGTAACAGTAAGCAACGTCAAGTATAAAGCACACTTCAGAAGTGAAAGTAGATTACATTTCTCTACAGAATGTTTTTGATGGGTACAATAATGCAATGACGTGTGTCCAGTAGACCAGTTCCAAGATTTGTCGTAACCTTTGTTAAATATCACCTTGTAGTCTGCCTAAACAATTATATTTTGAAGCAGTGCACTGTCTACCCACTAATATCCATGCAGCGCACATGTAATACAAGTGATTAGTAGTGCATATTCTTTGCATTTCCTTTTAATTACAGATGTACTCACGTTTTAATGGTACAGCTTACCCTTATTTGCCAGGTTGTGGAATTGGACACAATTACTTTCACCCCTGACACTTCTTTAACCTCAGTGTTAAGATATTTTCACTTGGATAAATTTTTTTAGCAGTATTTATGTATTTAGGATATTTTCAGTGTATTGTGCACACTTCCAGAAAATGTGATTAACCGCAATCAAAAACTTTATAATTTTGCACTAAAAGTACAAAAGGCTAACTTGAGTAAACTTAACTCTGACAGGCCGAATAAATATATATTTGTGGGCATACGCACCAAATAACCATCCACATTTTGTAAGCGAAGACTTAAACAAAACGCTTAACAGTCCTACCCTAAACATTCGACGAGGTTGGCATTAAAACATCAGTGCACTGGGGCTCACAGAAGGGTCCAAAACGACCATATACATCCCTGGCACGGACTGCAAAGTAATACTTTGAGCCAGAGACAAACTGTGTGAGTGTACAGGCCATGGGCAGGGCTAAGGCCTTCACCTCCCCAATCTTCTTCCAGGATGAGGAGGTTGCGTCGGTGTCGTCGGGGCCGGAGTGGTCCTGGTGGTAGGCATATAGATGGTAGCAATCCACGGCAGCACAGCTCCTGTCTACCTCAGTCACAGACCAGGAGAGAACAATCCCATCGTTCTTGGTTTGAACCTGGGTTAGCTTGAGCAGAGGCTGCTGCGGAGGCTTGGTGTTCACCGCCTCCGGGGGAAGGCTGAGGGTGGGAGGTAAGGCAGGCAATGGGGGAATAGGAGAGGTCTGGCAGGAAGACGTAGTTGTGGTTTCTTTGGAATTTTTAGATGGCAAACCCTGCTAAATTTAGACAAGGTCAGTATTTTCAGCCATTCGTTCACAATTTGCTACGTCCGATATCTTTAAATCATTATAGGCCAGGATAATGTTGTTTCTTCAGTGGGAATCTCACCTGCAGAGGGCGATGACTGACAACTTCGAGCGCGGTTCCAGCTAGAGTGTGATCAAGAGAAAACCTCACTGAAAAGTAAAAACATCAAAAGATTAAATACAATAACAATTCCTGTCAAAATATCCAGACACGCATGGATGGAACAAGACAACACTTACCAGGCTTTTTTCCAACCGGAGTGGGAGTGGTTGTTTGCTGTGTGATTGTGGTTTGCTGACCTGCTGTTGGAGGCATGGGGGAAGCCTTTAAGACCAATGGAGCCTTCAGCACACCTGTCACTGCAAATAATAAGTGAGTTACAAGTCATGGAGAGAAGAGGAGTATTGTAAGCATGGACAACCCTGCCGTCAGGCCCCTATTGTATAATAATCAATGTGACTGTGGATGCCAGTTGATCTCCACATGTGCTGAAGATACAGAAAGCTCCAGATCTTTTGGTCTGGTAAACAAAATTTCCCCAAAACTGTGGATCTATAGCCACTGGCAGTAACAGGAATATCAATCTTACCTAGAACATCATCATCATCATCATCATCATCATCCTCTGTCAAGTCTATGAATGCATCAGATATGGTGCAGTGAAAAGTCTTCGTTAAGTCTAAAGGAGGGTTTGTAGCTTGACTACCTACATAGAAAATTGTAGGAGAAACCAGCATCTTAGTTTGAATGATGTACAATGGGAAGACAATCTCTTAACATTTTAAGATAGCAAGCCAAAGTTGAGTTGTAAGCTAACCTGTCTTTATGGGCACCTGTGGTTCCACAGGGCTAGCTAGTTGTGCTGGTACAGCTTGTTGCACTGCTGTGCCAGGCACTGACAGTCTTGGTACGGACGCACTTGAAGTTGAGTACACCACAGACACAAGCGCAGTGGACTCACAGACTGAGACAGACACACCTGAGCTGGGTTTGTTGATGGTCCCAGAGGCTCCAAGGTGAACAACATTGGATGTGCCCTTAGCCATGGCACAAGATGGGGTTATGGGTGTGGTTGTAGCCATGATTAAGTTTGTTGTTGTGGCCTTGGATGTTGTGGTTGTTGTGGCCTTGGGTGTAGTTGTGGGTGTGGTCCAGGATGTGGGTGTGGCCATGGTTGTGGCCCCAAGTGTAGTTGTGGGTGTGACCCAGGACGTGGGCGTGGCCATGGATGTGGCCCTGGGTGTAGTCGTGGTTGTGGACATGTGCGTAGTTGTGGATATGACCCAGGAGCTGGTTGTTAGTGTGGCGATGGTTGTGTTCCTGGATGTAGTTATGGGTGTGGTCCAGGATGTAGTTATGGGTGTGGTCCTGGCCATAGTCGTGGTCCTGGCCTGAGTCATGGGTGTGTTCCTGGCCAGAGTCATGGGTGTGTTCCTGGCCAGAGGTATGGGTGTGTTCCTGGCCAGAGGTATGGGTGTGGTCCTTAACGTAGTTATGGGTGTGGTCATGTGTGAGGTTGTGGCAGCTGGCATGTCAATGGGCGCAGTTATAGTTGTGGGTATATTTGTAAGTGCGGCAGCATAATGAGTTAAGAGGGCAGATGCTGAAGGGTCCGTGGGCAGGACAGCAGTGTAGGGAGTGGACCTCTGCAGGATGAAGGCAGTCGCGTGTGTTGGGGTGGAATTTGTCAGGGTTGTAAGCGCAGACATTGGGATTAGCTGGGAGTTGGTTGAGTTACTGAAGATGGCTGTCCCTCCACCAGGCAGCTGTATGAGCAAAGGCTGGAGAGAGAAGCCAGGGTGCACTGGTGTGGGTGTCACACAGGGGCTCAGCATCAAAGCTCGGGTCGGGGCCTCAGATTCAGTTGAGAATGCGGTAGAGGGTGAAGGTAGCAATGGCGCACCTGGAAGAGAAATAGGAATTAAAAGTAATATTGTTAGTTTTTCTTCTTGAGAGTTTGCAATATGAAGACACACGCACCTCATAGACAAAATATAACCTGACACTTGGCATGTAAGGGATAAGTACGTCTCAGTTTGATACAGCATACCAGAACATTGATTTCACTGTTGGTATACATGTTTATATATTAACTACATCTAAATTCAAACCAGGCTATTCAATATATTAACTACATCTAAATTCAAACCAGGCTTTTATAGAAAAGCCAATTACTAAGAGTTGTGATTCGCTAGTTAATGTGAGTTTTAGGGCATGTGATAACCGAGACAAATTATATATTACATTTCTATTAAATCAGCATTACGTTTCTGCAGCACAGGTTTATCAAACAATGTTTGGTTATTTAAGACATTTTGTGGCTGAACAATTGACTGTTTGAGCAAAAGGTCACTGTTATGACTAAATTTGACCCAAAACCAATGAGGAATGCTGTGGAGAGCGGTTTTATGAAACCAATAGGTATATCAAGCAAAGCATTTCACCATAAATGTGTAATCTCAACAGTGCAGAACTCATTCCAGATTACCTGAGGATACACGAGTAGTGACTTGACCTCTCTGATCAATACACATTGGATTGGGTATGTTTTTCACCAGCATTCTGTTCACAAGCAGAGGAGAGGAATATTTGTAAAGGCAGAGTAAGGAAGCTTATCGAATGCCGCACCCTGGAGAATGATGGTTAACGCAAGCATAAGTGGACCCAGAATTAATTGCCTTTATCCCAAAGAAAACTCTCAATAACAAAATGATTTGCAATTCAAACCACTGACTAACCTCAGGCCGACAACTGCTGATGCTGTGGTGGAGGCTACTGCGGCGTCTGTGGTTGAGGCTGGGCCGGCGTCCGTGGTGGAGGCAGCGGCGGCGTCCGTGGTGGAGGCAGCGGCGGCGTCCGTGGTGGAGGCAGCGGCGGCGTCCGTGGTGGAGGCTGGGGCAGAGGCAGTGGTGGAGGCTGGGGCAGAGGCAGTGGTGGAGGCTGGGGCAGAGGCAGTGGTGGAGGCTGGGGCAGAGGCAGGGGGGGCGACTGCGGCGGTTGCTGACGATGTCGAGGTTGCTGTGGCATCAGTACAGGCAGAAGGCAACAGTACCTGATGAATACAGGGAAGGATAATGCAGTATGGATAGACAGAGTAGTCAATGGTACCATCAACTGTTTTACAGGACATTGCAAGCTTTACAAAAAGCGTGATTGGAATAGTGTCCATTTTTACTCACCTCTGATGTTTTATCGGGATTCTCCTTGGCCTGGTTGGCAGTTCCAACTTTCTTAGAAAGTCGGTCAAATTTTGCCTGAAATATCACACGCGAAGCATGGATTGGCTTATGGGCAATACATTTGTGTTCTTACACTAGACTACGCTTCTCAAACTAACCTGCAGTCTTTTAAGGTTTGAGTGCAGCCTCTGTTGTTGGTCTATATGGTCCATTCTGTCTCTGAGCTCCTGCAGACTCTGGTCAAACAGTGTGATCTGAAGAACACGCAAATGCTCATCTACCAGCTGCTGCACCACCTATGGAGGTGAGGGAGAGGGGCTTCATATTCATCTTTTATTTATTATAGCTTTATTTTAAACAGGTAAGACCAAATGAGATTTAAAGAATAAAGGGTTGGCATAAAAATAAAGGTTGCTCCAGTAAAAAGACCAGTAAAAGTATGCCATGCATCGCAGGAAACAGGATTTGAAATTGCAAACTGATGTGTATTTTGTCTTTTATATAAAGAAATATAATTTAAGAACAAACCTTCTTAAGTCTGCTTTGCTTGTCAGTGCACCCACTGATCTTAATTTCCACATGAGTCTCCAGTTCCTCACAGTCAATTCTTGGCCTCTTGTGTGGTGTCTCTACCATATCCAAGTCTCTTTCTCCCAGCTCTTGGCCACAATCTTCTGAGTCTACAAACAGGGTTTGTTTCCCCTGTAAAGCTCCATTACTCTCTACATCTTTAGAGAAATCATAACACATTATAGTTTAATCAAACTATCAAAACAAAAATTTAATGATCAAAGCAAACATCAAAACAAATTAAATGTCCTAACTATTGTGCAGACAAGTCAAAATATAATCAATTACTACAACCTAGTTAACACTATGTGCAACTGAAGAAAAAAAAAAACTTTCAGACAACCTTCATCAATCTGAAGATGCAAAGGTGATGAAGGGAAAGAACAGTCCACTGGGGCACCACTTTCAGACTGTTCCGGCTTCTTCATGTTAACCTCCATCGTTTCCCCGCATCTGTCTTCATTTTCACACTGCTCCTCATCATTCTCCTCATCGCTCTCATCCTGGACATCATCATCTTCGCTAAGCACCAGGAATCCTGGCTTGACATCCGGGTCTATCTCTGCCGTGTGTGTTGGGGAGAGGGAAGGAGAAGAGGCAGACTGTACAGCCGTATTGGGGGACAGGAGAGGACAGGAGGCAGGGTCCAATATTGGAACAGTGCCCTGAGTGTAAACGGGTAAGAGGCATATTTCCATCTCAACAATATCTTTCTCTATTAATTCATCTGCTCGATCGGAGGTCACATGGTAGCCAGGGATAACGTCCTGCATGGGATTTCTATGCCCCTTTATTATACCATTCATATTCTCCACTCCCTCAAGGCTAGGTTGTATAGACTCCTTGTCGCCCTTGGTTTCATTTTCCGAAAGTTCTTTTACATAAGTTTTCTGTGACGACGCAACCATCGAGGGAGATTTTCTCTTACAGGTCTCTGTGGTAAGGGATTTGGTCGTCAGGGAGGGAGCTGTTGGATTGGTGGCGTGTGTGGCTCCATGTATTTCATCATCTACTTCCATTGACACTGCATCTTCAGAGAGTTTCACATGTACAATTCCTTGCGGAGGCTGGGATGGGACGGAACGTGGAGAGGAAAGACTTGTGTGTAGGAATTCCAATTGTTTTCGATCACTGACTTTCATAGTCTTTTTTGCTCTGAATATTTTCCTCAAGGTTTCCTCGGGAACAGCAACATCCATACCTGACCTACAATGTGTTGGAGAGAGCAAGACAATCAATGATAGTGTCACTTCTTTCTCTAACGAAATTGCATTCAGTGCCTTTGATTCATGCTAATTAATTGTTGCATTGGGTTTTGAAGTGTGTTGCAACTATAATATTTGTTAATAAATTATACTAAATCAATCATTTTAATTACCCAAGTCACTGTATTACAGTCAAAATGGTGTGGGAACACTGACATACCATGTACACACTCCAAGGTCTCTGAGTACAAGATAAGTCACAACTACATCTCCTCCTCTTTACACTCTGTCAACTGTGATTGGTTGAGTGCATTAGGCCAATTTTTAAAGGCATAGTCCAAGAGTTCTGAGGATTCAAGAAATACGATTAACCACTTGACATGGAAGAATCTATAGTGACGTTAGTTCTTCAAGTTATCATAAGATATCTTCAAGTTATCTTATGCAGAATTTGCAATAACTACTCTCTGACTTTGGAGCTTTCTATTATTTTTCCTGTCAAAATGAACACACAGCCTCAATTATATTGAAGTCAGGTCTCAAATACGGCTATTATAATACTCGGAGTGTTTGATCTACAGCTGTCGGTTCAAAGTGGTGTTTGAAGAGGGTTTGGGCCATTAATGGCAGAAATATAACATTTCTCAGATCATTTCCCAAAGGAAGAGCATGATTAATCAAAATCTGTTTGTATTTCTCAGCATTCATAATTCCAATATTGACCAAACCCAACACACCGTTGGATTAAATGCCCTCCCAGACCTCGCCAAAGCTGCCACACTTCTTTACAGAAGGCTGCAAACAGGCATCGATGTGCTTCTCACCAATGCTTTTGTCTACCAGGCCAGCATTAGTCAACTTGATTGCTACCTCCCAAAACAGGTAGCATACAAATATATAGCCTTTGTAACTTCCATTACTGCCCTCATTGTGGTATTAAATATGCATTTTTTTGTAAAAATACATATTTTCAGGCTAAGGGAAGGGGATATGTGAGCTAGTTGGAAGCAGAGGATGATAAGGATGTTGTAATGACACAATTAGACATTTTACAAGTACACTTGTTGACAGCCCTCCTCTCATGATAAGCGCCATAGGATCTTGACCAGTGTCAGGACACCTTTTCAAGGTCCCACCCTAAATATGGCACCCTAGGCCAGATCATGCCCACTTCACTGCCATGGGACAGTAGGTTTTCATATTTACACCAGAGGGAAGACTGCCCCCTAGTGTCCCACGAACACTGCTTCCAGAAGAATCTGAGAGGTAGTCCAGAAAGCTGGATTAGTAACTTAGTCAGTTTTATCAAATCTACTCCCGGAGACAAAATCTCCCAGCGACAGCTGAGAGTTGAGATATGTTCAACTTTATGCTAATTTACAGCAAGCGGGCAGTGACGGAGTTCGGCGACTACCAATGGCAGGGCAGATGTTCTCTGCATCTTGAAGTCCCTTCTCTTACCTACTCGCTAGCTAAAAACTCACTCGCTAGCTAAAATAAATTGACGAGAGAGAAACTTATAATTGCGGTGTCCGGTTTCCCCATTATTTATGATGCTTCTCTGGCTTCATGCAGAGATATAATTCTAAAAAATATGGATGCATGGAAGGTTTCAGAGATTGTTGGGATCACGGGTGAGTGATACATGCACAACGTAAAACAAAGTAAATTGCTATTTGAACAATGACAAATAATGGACTTGGCATCGTCGTAATACGTTTTTAGTAGTGGAGTCACGCAAATACTAAATACTTATTAATATTTGCAGAAACGGATGTTTCCCCTATACTGATTGACTGGTTGTCGCTGGCATTAATTAGGAAGATACGCCCTGTCCGAGCGGGCAGTGTGCACGCTTGATTCGGCTCAGCAACAGTTTGCCAGAGAATGATCGATTTGCCGGTTGAGCGAGGGGACAGTGTGCATGTAGCACTATGCAGGAGTTGCAGCGGGTGTGTGCGGCTTTTGAATCTCGCCACGCTTAGTCACATGACCAAACACTCAGTAATGTTTTACTGTAAGAGCGAGCGGAGGCTCGCTGTTTTCTTGGCAACAGACCATATTGGTCACACAATATTAGGTTATTTATTTATTCGTCATATTTCACACCGGATATTTTGGGCGTTGATATTTTCATCTACTGGACAACTACACCTGATACTAGCGAAAAACGTAGCCTAAAACCTGGTCCCAACTAGGGCAGCACGATTTGGACAAAATATAGAATCACGATTTCTTTGACAAATATTGTAATTATGGTTATGATTTGCGATTTTCAAACATGGGTGTAAACAGGGTAGGTAATCTCACTTAAAATAGAGATCAGAACCTACATAATGTGCTATTAAACTGAATAAAAATCAAGTTAAAGTTTAGTGTTTTCTATTTTACACATATTACCAATTTGAAGGTGCAGCCTGTATCAAACTATTCGTAGTCCTGCCTCTCCCCCAACACTGGATCCCTAACAGTTTGCCTACCAGTCAAACAGGTCGACAGAGGACGCCATCTCCACGGCTCTACACTCTGCCCTGACCCACCTGGACAAAACCAACACCTATGTGAGAATGCTATTCATAGACTTTAGCTCAGCATTCAACACAGTCATCCCCTCTAGGCTGGTCAACAAACTCCATGACCTGGGGATCAGCCCCTCTCCGCAACTGGACCTTGCAATTCCTAACCAACAGATCCCAGTCTGTCAGGTTAGACAACTTCACCTCCTCCACCCTGATCCTGAACACTGGTGTTCCACAAGGCTGTGTGCTGAGCCCTCTCCTGTACTCACCCACGACTGCGTTCCTGTACACAGTTCCAACAACATTGTCAAGCTCGCAGATGACACCACCATGGTAGTTCTGATTAGTGACAATGACGAGTCAGCCCACAGGGAAGACGTCAAGCGCCTGGCGGCATGGTGTGCTGACAACAACCTGGCCCTCAACTCGAAAAAAAACCAAGGAGCTCATTATGGATTACAGGAAGTCTAAAGGCTGCAGTCTCGCCCCAGTCCTCATCGATGGTACTGAGGTGGAGCGTGTGTCCAGCTTCAAATTCCTGTGTGTCCACATCTCCGAGGACCTCTCCTGGACCCTCAACACCTCAGCCCTGGTCAAAAAGGCACAGCAGCGCCTGTACTTTTTGAGGAGGCAGAAGAAAGCCCGCCTGTCCACCAAGATCCTTGTGAACTTCTACTGGTGCACAAGCGACAGCATTCTGACAAACAGCGACACAATGTGGTTTAGCAGCTGCCCCATAGCCGACCGAAAGGCCCTGCAATGGGAGGTGAAATCCGCCCAGCACATCACTGGTGCCCAGCTCTCTGCCATCGCAGACCTCCAGCAGAAGCGGTGTCTACAAAGGGCACGCGGGATTATCAGGGACCCTTCACACCCATGCCACAACCCGTTTGCTGTCCTTCCATCTGCAGGCAGTACAGGTCTCTTCGGTCCCGCACCAGCAGGCTCAGGAACAGTTTCTTCCCATCTACTGTAACGCTGCTGAACTCTGTGACCCAGAGAACTCAGTGAGCCATCACTTACCATACCCCCCTGCCTCTCTGGGACCTTGTTGCACTACTCCCTTGTACTACTGTGACACTGCCTTGCTATGCCTGATAATGGAGGTTTTCAGTTGTTTAAGGTACATGTCTACCTCAGGAACCTCACCGCTGCTATCCCTGCATTTCAGTTGCACATACACCTTATACATTCAAATTGCCTCTTTGTACATTTAGAATTGCCATTGTGCCTGCATTTTTTTTTTTTTTTTTTACAGTTGTTACACACACACGTCTACCTCGGGACCTCATTGCTGCTATCTCTGCATCTCGGGTGCACATGCTACCTTAATACATCAAGTCAAGTCAAATTTATTTATAAAGCACATTTAAAAACAACTTATGTCGACCAAAGTGCTGTACAGTCAAAACATATAGCCAACTAAACATATTTATAGGACATTACAAACAAACAGAACTTCCTACCCATTTGCAGACTGAAATGCTAAAAAAAAAAAAAGATAGGTCTTAAGGTGGGATTTAAAAACGTTGCTACTAATAGAGGACCTAATATATAAAGGTAGGCTGTTCCACAACTTTGGAGCAGCAACAGAAAAGGCGCGATCTCCTTTAAACTTCAAATGTGACCGTGGAACGCACAAAAGCAGTTTGTTGGATGACCTAAGGGTCCTTGAGGAAGAGTGCTGGCTAAGGAGGTCTGAAATATAAGAGGGTGCTGATCCATGTAGGGCATTAAAAACAAAAGAACCTTAAAAATCAATCCTATATTTAACAGGTAGCCAGTGGAGAGAGGCCAGTACAGGAGTGACGCTTTCTTTCTTTTTTGTACCAGTTAAAAACCTAGCAGCTGCATTTTGAACAAGCTGAAGGCGGGACAAGGTAGACTGACAGATTCCCATGTACAAAGAGTTACAATAGTCCAGACGGGAGGACATGAACGCATGAATAACTCTAAAGAATGGGTTTCAATTTGGCAATGGCCCAAAGTTGGAAAAAGCTGCCTCTGACAACAGCATTTACTTGTTTATCAAAATTGAGATCTGAATCAAAAATTATCCAGAGATTTTTTGCATAGCTATGTACATTGTTGGATAGGGGCCCTAAGTTATTAACAATAACCTTTGTGGAATCTGTGGGGCCAAATAAAATAACTTCTGTTTTTGTATTATTTAATTGAAAAGTTTTTAGCTAGCCAGTATTTAACGTCTCAATGAGAGAGTGATTTCAGGGATTTCTTTTCATCAATTTTCAGGGGAAGGTACAACTGAGTGTCATCAGCATAGCAATGGTAAGAGATGTTATATTTCTGAAAGATGGAGCCCAAGGCAAGCATATATAATGAGAATAAGATAGGGCCTAGGGCAGAGCCTTGAGGTACCCCACAGGTGATTGATGCAGAAGAGAAGTTCCCAATATTTACAGAAAATGTCCTGCCTCTCAAATATGAAGTAAATAGCTTTAGAGCAGTACCCTGAATGCCAACTTCTAGTTTAAGACGGTCTAGAAGGATGGCATGATCAATCGTGTCAAAAGCAGCACTAAGATCAAGAAGAATTAAAGTAGCACAGTTTCCATTGTCCCTAAACAACAAATCATTTAACACCTTAAGAAGAGCTGATTCAGTGCTACGGCGTGCCCTAAAACCTGACTGGAATTTATCCAGAATATGATTTTCATTTAAAAAGGAGGAAAGCTGGGAAAAAATTAATTTCTCTAAAACTTTTGATAGGAATGGCAATTTTGAAATGGGGCGGAAATTATTAAGGACAGTTAAATCAAGATTAGGTATTTTAATAAGGGGTTGGACCACTGCATGTTCAAAACATGACGGGACATTGATGAGGCAGCTATTTATTATGGACAATATACTGGGACCAATAGTGTCCAGCACTTCTTTAAAAAGGCATGAGGGAACTGTGTCCTGGGGGCAGGTAGTAGGCTTCATGTGTGAGACTGTCTATCACATGTGAAAGAGATACAGGTTCAAACTGGTTAAAAAGAGCAGAACATGTGGCATCACTCCTTCATTTGCCTCGTTTGCACATCTTGAATGCCATTTTGAAATTGCCATTTGTACCCAAACAACTATTATTCCATTTCTAACATACACTATACCTAATAATTTCTGCCCTCCTCTATTTGCCTTGTTGCACATTTAGTATTGCCAATTGTACTGCATTTGCCTTCATTGCACATCTACACATTCCACTGGTAATATACATATACCTAATACTTGTAAATGTTCTACCCTCCTTTATTTGCACTTCTGGTTAGATGCTAACTGCATTTCGTTGTACTGTACTTCTACTGTTCAATGACAAAGTTGAATCTAATCTAATCAAATAAATATTATTAGCATTAAAAGTGCTCTAGAAATTAAAAACATTATGATATTTAATTATTTTCTGACAGGCAATCAATTGGGCATTTGCGGCACCGGTGGTGTTACATCATTTGTAAAAAAACAAAAAAAACAAACATGTACATTATCATTGTAGGTGGTAACAATAACGTTTGGTTCCAAACTACTTAAATGTAGTTTTTTTAACTCCATGATAGTCATAGAGTTTTATGTCATCATCAGGAGGAACTTTGCAAATGTTTTCAGATCAACCAATATGTCTTCTTGACTTATGATTAATGATTCATATGAGTACCAGCCTAATGATTCATGAGTACCAGACATTCTGACACCAAAAACTTTGGGACCCCCTCAGCTGGTTAAGAGAGGCCAGATATGTTCAGGCAACCCTGAGTTTTTTTTTTAGTCATCTTGCTGGAAAACCCCTTTGGTCTTCCATCCTGGAGCTGTTAGCGTTGGATTGTATATAGCCTAGTACTTTTCTCAAAACAGGGGCCTAAGCCATGATAAAGATTACCATTAACTACTAAACATATTTTACAAAACAATCTACATAGCACCGAAAAGATACACTGCTTTGAAAAGGTATTGAAACCCTGTGTCTAATATCGCTGAATTAAAAATGGTCTACTGACATTTAATTCAGTTTCCACACATTAATATTTTGTAGAGCATCCATTCATTGCAACAAGTCTTTAAGTAAGTCTTCATGCTGTTTAGCCAGAAAAGAAGCTTGCAAAGAAGATTGTGATAAGTGATACCTTTCACCTTGGGAAGCTACTTGAAGTGATTTTTGGGAAACTATTCAAAACTCAATGGTTTTGAGAAAACCGCTGGGAGGACAACATGCCTCCAGTCTCATCTCTTCATGCAGGGAGGACGACAGAATGCCACCGACTGCTACAGAGAATTGCGGTGCTTGAAACCGTATTATTCGCTAAAGAAAGGGATCGGGAACTTCATGACACACTTCCACCTTCTCCTATCAGTAAGTTGGAACCCCCTGGTAACAGCTCAGAAGTTTCACAGTGAAGAGCTGACTTTTTCAATGGACGATAGTGTTTCCCAAAACCTGGGAACTGTGCCCAATTCTTCTTTGCATCTGCTTCAGGTTGTTCAGGTTGGTTGAATGACGCTTGTGGACTGTCATTTTTAAATAGTGCCACAGATTCTCAGTAGAATATTGACTGGGCCACAGTAGGACAATGACCTTTTGTTCATCAGCCACTTCAATGTTTCTTTGACCTTGGGCTTGGGATCACTGTATTGCTGAAAGGAGAATTTCCTCCCAAGTATTTTAACAGATTTAACAAGTTCTCTTCCTTCAATTTAAAGCAATGGCCGAGTCCCATCTGATGAGAAGCATCCCCTAGGATCTTTTATTTCAGCTCATGAAACAATTAGACCAAGACTATACAGTGCTGTTTGAAAGTAAGTGAACCTCAATTATAGTTGTTTTAGTGTTCACAATAGAATAATTATTTAATCAGAACACATCTTTATCTGATGTAACAGGTTTATAGTTACCAATTCCATATGTTGGTTTAGAAGAAATCATGCGTGTAATATGAAAACTAGAGATTTCATCACAGGCACTCATAATGTGACTCAGTAGTGTGTATGGCCCCCACGTGCCTGTATGCACTCCCGACAACATCTGGGCATGCTCCTGATGAGACGGCGGATGGTGTCCTGGGAGATCGCCTCCCAGACCTGGATCAGGGCATCAGTGAGCTCCTGTACAGTCTGTGGCACTACTTGGCAGTGTCGGATGCACCGATACATAATGTCCCAGAGGTTCTCAATTGGATTCAGGTCTGGGGAATGTGAGGGCCAGTCAATGGCATCAATGCCTTTGTCATCCAGGAACTGCCTACACACTCGCGAGGCCAGGCATTGTCCTCTCATCCAGAAACTGCCTCGCCACGTGAGGGCAGGCATTGTCCTGCACCAGGAGGAACCCAGGGCCCACTGCACCAGCGTAAGTTCTGACGATCGGTCCCGGTACCTAACAGCAGTCAGGGTACCGTTGGCTAGCATGTGGAGGTCTGTGCGACCCTCCAAGGATATGCCTCCCCAGACCATCACTGACCCACCGCCAAACCAGTCATGCTGGATGATGTTGCAGGCAGCATAATGTTCACTACAGCGTCTCCAGACTCTTTCACGTCTGTCACGTGTGCTCAGTGTGAACCTACTCTCATCAATGAAGAGAATGCGGCGCCAATGGCAGGCCTGCCAATTCTGGTGTTCTCTGGAGAATGCCAATCAAGCTGCATGGTGATGGGCAGTGAGCACAGGTCCCACTAGAGGACGTCAGGCCCTCATGTCACCCTCATAGAGTCAGTTTCTGACAGTTTGGTCACAAACATGCACACCAGTAGCCTGCTGGGGGTCATTTTGTAGGGCTCTGGCTGTGCTCCTCCTGTTTCTCCTAACACAAATGAGCAAATAAAGATCCTGCTGCTGGGTTGTTGTCCTTCTACGGCCCTGTCCAGCTCTCCTTGTGTAACGGCCCATCTCCTGGTATCTCCTACATGCTCTTGAGACTACTGGGAGACAAAGCAAACCTTCTTGCGATGGCACATATGGATGTGCCATCCTGGAGGAGCTGGACTGCCTGTACAACCTGAATGGGCTGCAGGTACTGCTTCATGCCACCAGTAGTGACAAGTGTGAGGACCCTCCTGCTCGGTCTTCCTCTTTCTGTTGTTTTCTTTTGCAGAGTTGGTGGGCGGAGCTAGGAGGGACGTTAGTGTAGACACATGCGCTAGGAAGATATAAGGCTTCCAATCCTGGAGGTTGAGGGGGCCGACTCCTTGTTATGTTTGATTGATGGCATTATCTTTGAGTCTCTAATAAATACAATTATTTCTTTCAAAACTGACTTGTGGTCTCCAATTTTTGTCACAGCTTGTGAGCCGGGTCGTTACAAGTGTGGGCTCGACCGGGATTTGGATTGGGAGCTACAGGTCAGAATTTTTTTTTTTTAGTTTGGTTGTATATTTTCGTTGGTTATGTTCATTGGATAGTGCTTGTTTCGGTCAGAAATGTTTTGTAGTTGGTTTCCTTTTTGTTGCATTGCAGGTCGTTAAAATTGTCTTTGGTTCCTGCTTGAGTTAATGGCCAGTTTGAGAGCCAAGTGTTGTCTTTCACGGTACAGCAGTGAGAGTGGTACCAATTTGGTTATGTGGAGCATTTGTTGTTGCCCTGGATAGGTGAAGATGCATGTCTGTTGTGGATGCGTTGAGCGTCGGGGGTTTATTTTGTTGGTGTGACGAGTGGTTAGCAGCAATTGTCTAGGGAGCACATCTATGGTTTCGGGGGGAGTGTAACCAGCGTGCTGGGTGCTCTTATCATACCAGCGGGATTAAGAGCATAAATACCCACCACAAATTTACTCAAAGACTAGGTGAATACTGGGTTGAATACTTTTCAGGAGCTGTGTTACTTGATTTTGTTGAAGCAATTTAAGGAAACAGTTCCTGATCGTATGGCCACCTATATTGAGCGGAAAGTGAAGAACGTGTCTGAGGCTGCTGTGTTGTCGGATTAATATGTTCTGACTTATAGAGGTAGTTTCGAGGGGGGTCGTTTGAGGGGTGAATGGAACTGTTGGGAAAGATTTTCTGGTGACTGCCCGAATAGGAACGTTACATTGCGGGCAGAGCCAACCTTTGGTAATCTTCCAAGTGGGTCAGTTGACATGGCCAGTAGATGTAACCAGGCTTGGAATTTTGTAATTTTAGGGGCAAGGCCATTTGGCCTTCAGTGTCACAAAAATGTTTAGGGCACAAAGGCCACATACCAGGGCACAAAGGACACTGAGTGAAATAGGAAGATTTGGAGCTTACAAATAAACAAGTTGAATTGCTGAAAAAAGCATACATGACATAAAAAACATACATGATTCACTTTTTTTAATATAACACTTTGAATAATAACTTATTATAACTGATATGATTTTTTCCACATAAAAAGTTCAATTATCATGTTTTAATCCTTGAAATTACATCTAGTCCATCTAGCCCTCAAATGTTTTATATATTCTGGAATTTTTCATTGTGTTTCATTTCAGAAGTTTTAGTTGAGAGCATTCACATGACAACAACAAACAGTTAAGTAACGTTAAGTCTAGCTAGCCCGAAGGCTAACATTACCTCAGTTACACATAAGTAAACTGCGAAGCATCCTCGAAGCATCACAATCACCCACAATGAGTACGACCTAAATAAACAAATGTAGTGACTTATTTGTGCGTAAAGAAAGTAATTCTCGTTTTTAGAATTTTCACCACAAACGTTACTTCTCGGAGCTCTCAAAAAGCATTCAGGTCTATTCTCCCATATTCTCACACTCAGGGGTCGGACCTTTCCCACTTCCCAGTTGCTCATGAACGCACCTTCCAAAACAGAGGTTTGATTCAGTTAAGCACTAAGTCAGCTATTTCTTGATTGATAACTAGCTAGCTTGCTTGCTTGCCTGCATGTAGTCCGTTCTTGTGGTTGTTCTCAGCTGCGAACTACAACCAAACACACCGAATGCTGACCGCGAGATTTTGACAGTAGCACGGGCACAAAGGCCATAGGGTGTACAATGATATTCGGGGGAACATGGCCAGAGCGAAGGGCAACGACGGCCATGGCCCGTCATCTCCGTCGTTAAATTCCTACGCTGGTTGTAAGGGATTGTCCACTCCTCAAGAATAAGGCAGCATTTTTTGGGCCTGGTGCTCGGGTGAAGCTGGCTGGCCTCACATATCCAGCCCTGTTGTGATTCGATTACTGTGCACTTAGCAGTTGACGCCAAAGTCTTTACCCTTCGGCGTTGATGTTAAATACTCTCCATTCGTCACTGACGATTTGTGTCATTGATGGAGCATGGTCAAAGGATTCCCGTAAAAATGTTCCGTGATACGGGTGCCAAGGGTGGTGAAGGGATTGTTGGGGACTGTTCAGTTCCGGAGGTGCAATAACCTTGGTCCATTTCTCATAGTGACCTGGGGAAAGAGCAGTTGGCTGACTCTACTCTTAAAACTCTTTGAGCAAGTCCTTCCTGTTAGTGAGTTTGAGGCATGGTTACTTTCTGAAACAGCAACTGTTGGTTAGAAAATGGGTGCCTCAGAAATTGTATTGGTGATCCCATTGTTCAACAGTCGTGCTGTTGAAATTTCAAGATTCTGTATTACAGGCCACTCATGGGGATCTTACTGGACACTTAGGGGTTCGGAAAACTTATGATCATATGTTGCGAACGTTTATCTGGCCCCGGTTAAAGCGTGATGTTTCATTAAAACATGTCACATCAAAGAGTGGGGAAACCTAATCAGAAGTTAAGGCCCACTCCCCTAGTGCCTATTCATGCGGTGGGGAACCCTTTTGAGCATTTGATAATTGACTGCGTGGGTCCGTTACCTCGTTCTAAAACCGGTAGGACTTATTTGTTGACTTATGTACCAAGCTACTACACACCCTGCTGCATATTGTCTTCGCAATACTACCACGAAATTGATTGAGAACTCTATCGCAGCTCATTTCTATTTTTGGAACACCACAGGTTATTCAGAGTGACCGGGGATCCAATTTCACGTCCAGTATGTTTAGGCAAGTGTTGCAGCAGCTCAGAGTCAGGGTGCATTTGAATGTTTTCATCAGACATTGAAATACCTGTTGTGAGCTTACTGTACAGAGCTGAGTCGAGATTGGGAGGACTACATTGGTCGCTTTTAGCAGCACGGGTAGTATCAGAAACTACAGGTTTTAGCCCTAATGAGCTGGTATTTGGACCCAGTATGTGGGTCCTTTAGCATTGGTACAGGACGGCTGGAGGGTGATGGATCCACCTAAACCCCTGCTAACCTATGTGAATGGCTTCCAACATCACTTGTGTGGCTGCGGAGGTGTCACAAAAAAGACGTGTAAGCCGGACGGATGAAGCGTCTGTTTGACCATGGCGCAGAAAGGCGAGAGTTTAGCCCGGGTGATCGAGATTTGGCTGCCCCTGGCAGATTCCACCGTGCGGACGACGTTTTTCCGTCCTTATTTTGTAGCGTGTCGTGTCTCTGAACCAAATTATTGCTACTCCTGATAGAAAAAAAGTCTACTCAGCTGTGTCATATCAATCTTTTAAAGCCTTTTTACCATGTACCATCTAGTGCTGAGTCAGGTGTTGTTCCAGATTTTAAACAGGTCTTGTTGGCGACGTCTGGTGATATGGTGCAGGATTCTCAATGTTTGGGTGCGGGACTGCACGGCATGGACATGGTGCCTGGTCCAGGGGATTGTATTTTCCGACACCATTGTTGCGGAGTTGAGTGCATTCATTGTTGGTTATCCTTCTCTGTTTGGGGACACGCCAACCCGTACTAATTTGCTTGAACCCGACATAGAGGTTAATGTGGCTGAACCTATTCGGCAGCGTTTTTATCATGTGTCCGAGGTGAAGCGCAGGCATCTCGACGGGGAGGTTGAATATATGCTGGTAAATGATATTGCTGTGCCCTCTTTAGTTGGGCATCCCCGTGTATTAGGGACGTGCACTGGACCATATTTTACAATCCGAATAGTGTGCTGTTATTCGAATAGTATTCGGTTAACCAAAATACATGTTTTCAAAAACTACCGATACCACATGAGCGCTACTACATAACGCACGAAGGACATAGTGTTGTTTTCATGTAACATCGGCTCAATGACAGTTCGTGTGAAAAAAAAGCGACTGCGTGTATGGAGGAAGCCAATGTGCTTGACATGCAAAACTACAGAAAACTACTATAGAAGACAATATTAATCAACACACAACATTGACATTATTGGATGGAAGAGTCTAGAGAAACGAGTTAGTTAAGCTAGCCAGCTATATGCTATTTGAAACGAGTTAGCTAAGCTAGCCAGCTATATGCTATTTGCTTAACTCACCGTTTTCTGCACTCTCAACCGCCTTTCGATTCCACAGCTGAACTTTACTTAGCGTTTTGTGGCCAAATATTTTTTCCGGAGGTAACATTAATTCACTAAATATATACCATCTTCCCTTGAATTAGTTGATTTTCATCCACTTGCTTACAGTAGGCTAAGAAGTATATATTGCGTCATTCTGACTGACTGGGCCCGACCACACTACTACCGCTTTGATGGAGGAACGTAAACAACACACAAGGAGCGCATGTTATAAAAACGACTTAAAACTGTATACTTTTTTTTTAAAGTCATGGTATATCATCATATGTTAAAAATGTAGATTGGAATTTTAAAAAGTATTTAGAAAAATAACAATCAAGTCTATTTCAACCAAAAAAAATACATATACGTAAAAAAATGGGGGTTAATAGAATACACACACAAGTATTTGAATACTACATTTCGTGTATTCGAATATTCGACTATCCATGCCCATCCCTACCGTGTATATTGCTTAGTTAGCCAGATGGCACGGATTGTTTGTGCACTGATTATCGTAGGGTTAAGTGTGACAAAGCCTGACTCTTATCCTCTTCCTCATATGGAGGACTGTGTTGATCAAGTGGGTACGGCTTTGTAAGCAAGTTCGACCTCCTTAAAGGGTATTGGCAAGTTCCTTTGTCAAAACGGGTGCAAGAGATTTCAGCATTTTTCACTCCATCTGGGCTTTATGCCTATAAGGTTGAGTTTTGGGTTTCGTAATGCATCAGCAACTTTTCAGCGGTTGATGAACCTTGTGATAGCAGGGCTGAAAGGTTATGCGGTGTACTTGGATGATGTGGTCATCTACAGTGGCACTTGGTGCACATGTACAGGCCCTGTTCGCCTAGCTAACATGCGGCTCACAGTTAACTTGGCAAGTGTGAGCCAGCCGTGAATCCAGCGCCCTCTCCCTCACTTCATCATGGACACCGGTTTTCTTTGATTATTGCCCGCACCCGTTTTCCCTGATTACGGACACTATTTAAGTTCCTGCATCCCCATTGTATCCTTGTTTTGGTTATAACCCAATGTCACATAGTTCAGTTTTGGTTCCGTGTTTTAGTTTGTTTCTGTCCTAGTCCTTTTATCAAGTATTAGGTTTTGTTCCTGTCCGTTTTGTCTGTTCTCCCTGCGCTTGTGTCCTGCCTCCATCCAACATCGTGACAGTTACAGTACAGGCCAAAAGTTTGGACACACCTTCTCATTCAATGCGTTTCCTTTATTTTCATGACTATTTACATTGTAGATTCTCACTGAAGGCATCAAAACTATGAATGAACACGTGGAATTATGTACTTAACAAAAAAGTGTGAAATAACTGAAAACATGTCTTATATTCTAGTTTCTTCAAAGTAGCCACCCTTTGC
>JACXGI010002391.1:48769-74210 GCA_016801175.1 Esox masquinongy | reverse complement strand
CACAGACGCAGTTTTTTCCATTTCTACACTAACATAATCCTTGCCTGACATTTGCGTCTGAAGCCGAGCCTCTAACTCTGCTATCTTTACCTGAAGACGATAGTTCTCCTCCGTGTTGTAGCTACAACAATTACAGTGATAAGGCATAGTAATGGTACTTAGCTTCGGGTGTTCAGGGGTGAGTAGTTCCGTTAATTATATCCAAATAGAGTCCCGGTGTAGAAAAGTTGGGTAAAAAGGTCAACAGATAAAAATATTGCGTTGGTAAACTCTTAAAGTAGAATTTAACCAATTAGTTTACAAAGAGTAAATTCGAAAAAGTTTGGCAGGTAGCCAGGTAGGTAACAGCAAGCAGCGTACAGCAGCGTACAGCACGAGTGTGGATCATTCTTTCTTGTCTAACTAACCCTTTAATTCTCACACTCTTTTTTCTTCATCTTTTCTCTTTGCGCTCCTTCCCATCATATGTTTTCTCTATTCTCCACGCTTTGGACTGCACTTGTCTTAAACTCTGTGCATCCTTATCTGACACTTTCCCCATGGATCTTTTTACTACATTTTCAAATATTGGCTGTCCTGGTCTGGGATCAATTACTGTCTTTTCTACTGCCTGATGTTTTATTTTTTTCCAACTCTAGATTAGTTGTGTGAAGTCTTCATAGAATTGGGTGTACAGATTTTTTCCCCCCTATTTCTTTGCCTGATCTGTGTATTTTGCCCAGTATTATAAGCACCCACTATATTTTTCAGACCCACACCCACTGTTCGTATTATGAAAACAGAATAAGATCTGCAATAATTAGTCTTTGGAATTATACTCAGGGATTCCAATAGTTTATTAGGACAAGGAACACTTACGTCTATTGTCTAGTTAATGTGCCAGGTTTATTTTACAACATGCAGCTGTAAAGAACTTTCTCTTGTAGTGTGGTGTTTAAAAATTTAGAACCCAAAAGGGAAGCCAACACAATGTTCTCCTGTGTGCTTCTAACAAACACAACTAAATAATGAAAGGTTTAACACAATGTTTCCAGGTGTCTGAGGACTGTAATGACAAATATGTAAAGGTTGCCTTTTGATAAAGATATGCACTTAAACGTTTTTATTATTATTATTATTATTACTTACAGTTCCAGTGAGTACAAATTAGTTGTCTTGTCATAAACACAAAGTATAAAAGAAAAACAAAGCAACGAACAAAGTAAATTGAAATGATTTCCCAAGACACACATAACTCTGGTCATTCTACTGTAGCAAAACCTCAAGTACCTCTTCACTGTTGTTGAGCTAACAAAATGTTTCATCACATTTTTTTAAATCTGTTTCTCTATTTTTTACAAATATTTAGGTGGACTGTATTTTATTTCTGTATCCATTAAATAACTAATATAGAAAATCCATCATAGTTAATCACATACATTTATATGTGACAAACGGTTTATTATGTGCGTTAGAAACAACTAGGATGATTAATTTAGGAGATGCAGTGTGACTGACATAGGAAACCAGCTTGTGTGCTGTATCATTATATGTTTTATTGGTGGGCAAATAATGTATGATTATGCAAATTACCTTTTATTGTACTCAAACTGAATGGGCGTATCAGAAAATAAAGTTAAGTGGCTTGGGGGGGTCTACAGTCTAAACCGCTTCCTTTAGTAAGTAACAAAGGCGTTCAGAATTATTGGCACCCCAAAACAGTTTGTGAAAAAAATGTCATTGTTGTTGTTCATCAGTTTGATATTAGACTAAAAAAATCAAATGAATGTAACCTATGATTGACTGAAAATGGTTCAATGAAAAAAAAAATCTATCACCAAGAAATAATTATTTAAATAAAAAACATGCATGCCACAGAACACATTGGTCGGGATTTGATACGAGACATATTCCAGATACTTCAGAGTCCTTAGTCCACACATCTAATTTATTTTGTGTTTTCTCTGGCCTTTCCCATGTTAATGGTTGAGTAAGGGTATTGAGCCTATGTGCACAGCCGCGGGAAGTATGGGTGCTGATGTCTGTCAAGACTCAGGACCCCTTGAAGAGATTCCATCAGCCATGATGCATGCGGGCAGTCTGTTTGTCGGTCGACGAAACGTACGTCTTTCGTCTTCCGTCCGTGGTCAAGGTTGATTGCGTCTTCCGTCCGTGGTCAAGGTTGATGTGTGTCGTTATGGCCGACAGGCTCGCACATCACGTGTGTTCGATATCCGTTCAATCCGTCCACAGAATCAACCATAAGCAACCCCTGCTCAAAACATCTTCCTGCGACAATGCCTATGTGTCACCTCATATTTATACCGAAGTGAAACAGGTTGTCGTGGATGACCACTTAAGAGTTCCCAAAGACTAAGATGAATTTCAAAAAGTAAAATCTCAATCAGAATACATCAATTACATTTACTTCATAAGATTTTCTAAGGGTGCTAAAAATTGTGGTATACCTGTTATTGAAAAAAAAAGTATTGACGATGACAATTTCAACAATGTTCACTCATTTATAGGTTAGACTAATACCGTTTTTTATTGTAAGGTCGAATCTAGCCCACTGGTCTTTCAGCAAAACCTGTTATCTGTCTTTTATCATTTACTCTGAAGATTTAAACTGCTTGAAAATGTATCTGAAAATAATAAAATAAATTGTATGCCACAACACAAGCATTCTCCCTCTTGGACTTTTCCATGTTTTATTGTGTACAACGTGAAACCGAAAATAATTTAATTATGGTTTTGCTGCTGATCAACACAAGAAAGTCCATATTGTCAAAGTGAAAAATATACACTGGAAATTAATCTAATTAAGTTACAAATATCAAACATAAAATAATTGATTGCATAGGTATGCACTGTCTTTGCTAAGCCTAATCTGAATGTGGTGAGGTGCAACCAATTGTCTTTAGAAGTCAGATAATTAGTTAAATGGAGTCCAGATGATTTCAGGTGAAATATACCTGTCTCTGGGAGGTCCCCCAGTTGTTTAATACAATGCCTAATGAAAACTACAGCATCAGGATGAAGGAACATTTAAGGCAAATCCAGAATAAGGTTCTTTAAAAACACCAATCAGAGGTAGGATATAACCAGAAAAGGAACCAGGGAAGCCTAGTTCAGCTGGCCCATGAGTAGAAGTGATGAGTGTTTCTGCCCTTACTGGATTCAAACCTGGGTTTCCCACATGAAAGGCTGTGTCTTTAACCACTACACCACAGAGAAATACATTCAGTGAGTGTCAGTATAGCATCTCGACATTAGATCATTCTGTCATGCATTAATATCACGCCAAGTTTGAATATTTCGCTAGACACCATTAAGCATTGTGTTAAACTGACTAATGTTTCTTATTAAGTTTACAACCAACACAAATAGCATCTATGAAGTGTATGGCTTTTGCCACTGGCCGTTTTAACAGCTTATTAGCCAGTAATAGGCTTACTAGTATCTATTAACTTACTAATTGGAATAGTCATAAGAATTGAGTAGTTGCTAGCGAGACTGAAGATGAACTTTACACTGCCAAAGCGATTTCATTTCATGGCACAACAGTGTTCGTTTTTCTTTTATTCGTGAATGACATTGATACAATGACTATAAATATAGGCAACGATAACTGAAAAGCTTGTCAAGTGAAAAGACGAGAGAATCGTGGAAACCCCTACTCTTTTGTGATCTAGCTTATACTACCCCAATGCGTACTTCGAAAGTCGACCAGAAATAGTTGCACAATAACTGTAAACAGTTTTAGTTTAGACTTACTATAACAAATATAACCGTAAACAGTTTTAGTTTAGGCTTACTATAACGTAGCTACTCAATGTTGTAGCCAGCAAAGTTTTTGTCTATCCTGACCCAAATAGCAAGTACGGATGCTTACTTCGAAAACCCACCAGAAATAGTCGCAATACACTCGTAAAAGCAGTTTCATTTTAGGCGTACTATAATGTAGCTACTGAAGGTTTTGTCTATGCGGAACCAATCCTAATGCATTATTTATGTTTATTGTGACAAGATTCGAACGCGGGATCTGTTGTTTGGCAGTCTGCATCTCTAACCACTACGCAATTTAACAAAGGGGACTTACCCACTCAGAGACATTCGCTCTTCTTACGGCTCCGCTTACGCTGTCTGGCAAAAACATTCCCAAGGCATTGAATAGCACATTGAGAACATTCCAAAGCATTGAGCACAGTAAGTACATTATGGAGAGAATACGTGACAACTTTTAATCTGTCTAGAACAGGCAATCAGAGTTGCCAAGTCCGCTTATAATACGCGACTTTGGGCGTATTTTTTTTTTTGAAGTCGCTTGAAATAATCACGGGTCGTGGTTTTTTGGGCTAGTTTTAAAAGGTTTGCTCGCTTGTTAAGCAAATCTGACAGGCGACTTTGTTTTTGTACATTTACGGTCGCTACTTTCCCTAAATTCTTTGATTGACAGTCTGCTCACAGCCTCACAATAATTTAAGTGCTCTAGTGTAATTCGCTCTACTACAAAACCCCACGTGGATCTTTCCCACCCCCACCCCCCTTCCATTAGCGAAAAATCAAGTTAGAATTCCAAGCGATGTTAAAGGTTTCAACGTTTATTTGTCAAATTTGTTTATTGGTGGTGGTATTGAAATTATAGATAGGCCTATGGCAAGTATGGCAATAATATACATAATGTAAACTAGCAGCAATTTTTTAAAGAGTAGGATGGGGAGTATGAACAGTATGTTAGAAGTATTAAATATTATAGACACTTAGTACAGCAGTGATGATGAATCATCATTCATGACATTAAATGGCATAGCACTAGATACATTTACACAAATGATGCCGCCAACAAAGTGGTCCAAGTATGGCAAAAAGTACAAAAAAGACTGTGTACATCAAGTGGTCCGTGATGACAGTAAAGCTCTGTGCATATACTGCAAAGCAGAATTTATTATTACAGTTTATAACAAAAAACAAGCGTAACATAGCCTACTCGTGTATCTATATAGCCTACTAATAGTAGATACATATGGTACTAATGTATTTTACGCTCCCCCTTAGTGCTCCTGTCCCCTCGTTTTCCATCTATTCTCTCATATTCTGCTGGCAGGTGATCAGAGATGAGTGGATGGTGCCTGCCCTCCATATACGCGTTGTTGACGTTTGATTATTTTTTGTAAAGAATTCTTTGCTTGTTGATTTTAAAATACATGTTTTTCATTTCAAACTCTGAGTGGCTTCAGTTTAATATGTTGCAAGCTTATTCATTGACCGTAACATGCTATAATAGTATTGGGCCTGTTTTTGAAGCTGCGGTTGCTTGTTTGACTCACGAGAGTTGGCACCAGTATCTGGGTGAGAAGGGTGAGAAGGTCACTTTTTAGGCCACCAAGAGGTCTATTGCAACTTTAAAGAAGTTACAGTCTTTCATGGCTAAGCTGGAAGACACTGCACATACTGTAATAATAGCCTAGGTACTTCACAAAAGTGGCCTTTATTGAAGAGTGGCAAAAACAAATCAACCAATCAAATCTTGGCTAGATTTTGCCAGAAGCCATGTGGGAGACTCTGAAACCAAGTGGAAGAAAGTTATATGGTCTGATGACTCCACAATAGAGCTTTTTGGCAAATTCTAAGTACCAAGTTTACTGCAAGCCTAACACTGCACATAATCCTGAAAACCCCATTCCTACTGTGAAGCATATATAGCTATATATATGCTATAGTGATGTTTTTTTGTGTCAGGAAATGCCTGGAAAGCTTGTAAAGATAGAGGGCAAAGTGGATGCAGCAAAGTAAAGAGAAATCCTGGAAGTAAACCGGACTTAGGAGAAGATTCAACTTCCAGCAGGACGATGACCCCAAACATACAGCTTAAGCTATGCCAGACAACAAGCCTAATGTTCTAGAATCAGTAATTGAAAGTTCAAACCTCAATCCAATTGAGAATATGTGGAAAAAGTTTAAAATTGCTGTTCATCAATGGTCCCCATCCAACTTGATGGAGTTTGATTGACAAAAATGGCTGCATCCAGATGTGCAAAGTCAGTGACAAACTGTGACTATTGGAGCTAGGCCCTCAGGAGCGGAAAAAGATCTAATGTCATACATATAGCTAGAGAACTCGGATGCTTGTGTATACAGAGCGTGACTTGCGACCTTTCTTTTGCAGACCTATGTAGGAGAAGCAATTTGTTGATGACAGAGTCAAACGGTCCAAAGCCACGCCTCAGCTGTGGCTCACAGAAGCAGCAGACGTACATAATGGTTGCAATATATAATATAGCAGGAACCTTGTTAGAAGAAAATACAGTTGTGTTGTTTCAAAGAAACTTTTCAAAAGAAAGTCACTCAAATAGCGGAATAAATTCAACCACACAACTACTCACATTGTTTCAAGACCACGGGAAGTATGTGCTTTCAGATTGAAAAAAGTTGTGCTGTATTCGATGTCCAGCAAGCAACAATAAAAAAATGCACCACAACACGATAATGTTACACCGATCAGCCATTACATTATGACCACCTGCCAAATAGTTGTTTGTCCAGCATATCCCCCATATGCTCGATTGGATTGAGATCTGGGGAATTTGGAGGCCAAGTCAACACCTTGAACTCATTGTTGAGTTCCTCAAACCATTCCTGAGCCATTTTTGCTTTGTGGCAGGGCGCATTATCCTGCTGAATGAGGCCAATGCCATCAGGGAATACCGTTGCCATGAAAGGGTGCACATGGTCTGCAATAATGCTCAGGTAGGTGGTACGTGTCAAAGTAACATCCACATGAATGGCAGGACCCAAGGTTTCCCAGCAGAACATTGCCTAAAGCATCACACTGCCTCTGCTGGCTTGCCTTCTTCCCATAGTGAATCCTGGAGCCATGTGTTCTCCAGGTAAGCGACGCACACGCACCCGGCCATCCATGTGATATAAAAGAAAACGTGATTCATCAGACCAGGCCACCTTTTTCCATTGCTCCGAGGTCCAGTTCTGATGCTCACGTGCCCATTGTAGGCGCTTTCGGGCAGTGGACAGCATGGGCACCCTGACTGGTCTGTGGCTACGCATCCCCATACGCAACAAACTGCGATGCACTGTGTTCTGACACCTTTCTATCAGTACCAGCATGAACTTTTTCAGCAATTTAAGCTAGAGTAGCTTGTCTTTTGGATCGGACTAAACGGCCCAGCCTTCGCTCCCAACGTGCCTCAATGAGCCTTGGCCTTGGTTCACTGCTTTTCTTTCCTTGGACCACTTTTGATAGGTACTGACCACTGCAGACCGGGAACACCCTACAAGGGCTGCAGTTTTGGAGATGCTCTGACTCAGTCGTCTAGACATCACAATTTGGCCCCTGTCGAAGTCGCTCTGATCCTTACGCTTGCCCGTTTTTCCTGCTTCTAACACATCAACTTTGAGTACAGAATGTTTACTTGCTGCCTAATATATCCCACCCACTGACAGGTGCCAAGATAACAAGATTATCAGTGTTATTCCCTTCACCTGTCAGTGGTCATAATGTTATGGCTGATCGGTGTGTGTACCCAATACTTCAAATTGCAGCTTCATTACCTTTGTTCTTACCACGCAACCAGTGATCTAAAGTTAAAATAATATTTTACACATTGTATTCAAAATTATGTGAATGAGACAGCAACAAAAAGCAAGCTGTAGATGAGAACAAAAAGTCCACTCACCATTATGGTTATCATTTAAAAACAATGTCCATTCTCCTGTCCTATTTTATGAAATGGATAATGGTAGGTTTGTGTCGCTTGTCTTTTGATTTTAAATCCGAAAGAAGTTATTTTCCAATTGAGATCAAAGCCAGGGCAGACAGCCAGGCCATCGCCATCCTTAGATACACTCACTTCAAAAAGCTAGCCAGCGAGCTAGGCTGAAGCGTGAGAAAACAAGATAAGGCTCACTATTGGCTCTGAATTAGTGATGTATACTTAGGCCTATTGGCTCTGAATTAGTGATGTATCTAGAGGGCTTTGAGGCATCATACAATTGTTCCACCTATTACAAGAGAATTTGTGATTGGTTGATTCTACTGTCATTACAAAATGCTGCTCTAATTGAAGTCAATGTCAATGACGTTGGCTGGTGCCTTCTATTGAAATCCTGAGGGTCTAGCCAATGAGCACTGAGCACAGCTAGATAATCTTTACCAAGATACTACCAAAGAAAAATTCGGATTGGATATTTTTTTCTCTTGGATATTAACCCTTCTTTTTCCACCACAAACTGAAGAAATTCAATGGGATGATCATTACACTTAAGACAAAATAGATTAAATCAATGAAAACCAAATTGCAAATTATAACATATAAAAATGTACGGTGAGGGAAAAAAGTATTTGATCCCCTGCTGATTTTGTACGTTTGCCCACTAACAAAGATATGATCAGTCTATAATTTTAATGGTAGGTTTATTTGAACAGTGAGAGACAGAATAACAACAAAACAAGAAACCATGCAAGCCTAGTTCAGCCGGCCCGCAATAGAAAGTGTTGCCATCTCAAGATTCAAACCCAGGTTGCCCACGTGAAAGGCTGTGTCATTAACCACTACACCACAGAGCTGTACATTTGACAGGTGTCAGTACAGCCTCTTGTTTCTATCCTGAACAAATCCTCTTTTGCCACTGGTTGTTTTAATAGTTAACTGGCCATTCGTGAATGACATTGATACAGTTAAATTGACTAACGTTTCTTACTAAGTTTACCTCCACCACAAATAGCGTCTATGTATGGCATTTGCCACTGGCCGTTTTAACAGCGTATTAGCCAGTAATAAGCTTTACCGGTATCTACTAACTTACTGGAATAGTCATAAGAATTGAGCAATTGCTAGCGAGTCTGCCAAAGCTATTTCATTTCATGGCATTAGAACATATTTTTTTCTTTCATGGAAAAACAACATACTTTTTTCTTTCATTCGTGAATGACATTGATACAATAACTATCAATAAAGGCGACGATAACTATCTTTTTCATCAAGTGAAAAGACGAGAGAATTGTGGAATCTACCAGAAATAATAAATGTTGTTGCTTTCAATAGATTCGAAATTAGGTCTTCCACATGAGAGGCACTGTCTGTAACAACTACGCCACGGCATTACACGTTTCAGCAGTCGCTAGACTCCATTGAAGATTGTGTTAAACTGACTAACGTTTCTTAATAAGTTTACCTTCACCATAGCGTCTATGGACTGTATTGCTTTTCCCACTAGCCGTTTTAACAGCTTATTAGCCAGTAATAGACTTACTAGTATCTACTAACTTCCTAGGAATAATCATGAGAATTGAGCAATTGCTAGCGAGACTGAAGATGAACTATTCCATGCCAGAAGCAGTCACAATATAACCGTATACAGTTTCAGTTAAGGCTTACTATACCGTAACTACTGTATGTGAAGCCAGCAAATGTGTTTGTCTATCCTGACCCAAAACGCATACACGGATGTGTACTTCGAAAATCCACCAGAAACAGTCGCAATATAACAGTATACAGTTTCAGTTAAGGCTTACTATAACGTAACTACTGTATTTTAAACCAGCAAATGTGTTTGTCTATCCTGACCCAAAATGCATGCACGGATGCGTACTTCGAAAATCCACCAGAAACAGTCGCAATATAACCGTGAACTGTTTCATTTCAGGCTTACTATAATGTAGATACTAACGGTTTTAGCCAGCGAAGTTTTGGTCTATACGGAATAATTCGTACTGCGTACTTTGCTTCGCCTGCGAGTAGATACGAACTCAGGACCTATAGTTCACAAGTCCGCTTCTCTAACCACTATGCTATTTAACAAGGGTCAGTCAGTCACTCAGTCAGCCAGTCACTCACTCACTCAATAAGAGACATTCGCTCTTCTTGGCTGGCTCCGCTTACGCGGTCCGGCAAAAATCCAGAATAAAGCATGTCAAAAATGTTATGAATTGATTTGCATTTTAATGAGTGAAATAAGTATTCGACCCCTCTGCAAAACATGACTTAGTACTGGGTGGCAAACCCTTGTTGGCAATCACAGAGGTCAGACGTTTCTGGTAGTTGGCCACCAGGTTTGCACACACCTCTGGAGGGATTTTGTCCCACTCCTCTTTGCACATCTTCTCCAAGTCATTAAGGTTTCGAGGCTGACGTTTGGCAACTCGAACCTTCAGCTCCCTCCACAGATTTTCTATAGGTTTAAGGTCTGGAAACTGGCTAGGCCACTCCAGGACCTTAATGTGCTTCTTCTTGAGCCACTTCTTTGTTGCCTTGGCTGTGTGTTTTGGGTCATTGTCATGCTGGAATACCCATCCACGACCCATTTTCAATGCCCTGGCTGAGGGAAGGAGGTTCTCACCCAAGATTTGACGGTACATGGCCCCGTCCATCGTCCCTTTGATGTGGTGAAATTGTCCTGTCCCCTTAGCAGAAAAACACCCCCAAAGCATAATGTTTCCACCTCCATGTTTGACGGTGGGTATGGTGTTCTTGGGGTCATAGGCAGCATTCCTCCTCCTCCAAACACGGCAAGTTGAGTTGATGCCAAAGAGCTCGATTTTGGTCTCATCTGACCACAACACTTTCAACCAGTTCTCCTCTGAATCATTCAGATGTTCACTGGCAAACTTCAGACGGGCCTGTACATGTGCTTTCTTGAGCAGGGGGACCTTGTGGGCACTGCAGGATTTCAATCCTTCACGGCGTAGTGTGTTACCAATTGTTTTCTTGGTGACTATGGTCCCAGCTGCCTTGAGATCATTGACAAGATCCTCCCGTGTAGTTCTGGGCTGATTCCGTTCTCATGATCATTGCAACTCCACTAGGTGAGATCTTGCATGGAGCCCCAGACCGAGGGAGAATGTCAGTTCATTTGTGTTTCTTCCATTTGCGAATAATCGCACCAACTGTTGTCACCTTCTCACCAAGCTGCTTGGCGATGGTCTTGTAGCCTATTCCAGCCTTGTGTAGGTCTACAATCTTGTCCCTGACATCCTTGGACAGCTCTTTGGTCTTGGCCATGGTGGCGAGTTTGGAATCTGATTGATTGATTGCTTCTGTGGACAGGTGTCTTTTATACAGGTAACAAGCTGAGTTTAGATGCAATCCCTTTAAGAGAGTGCTCCTAATCTCAGCTCGTTACCTGTATAAAAGACACCTGGGAGCCAGAAATCTTTCTGATTGATAGGGGATCAAATACTTATTTCACTCATTAAAATGCAAATAAATTCATAACATTTTTGACATGTGTTTTTCTGGATTTTTTTGTTGTTATTCTGTCTCTTACTGTTCAAATAAACCTACCATTAAAATTATAGACTGTTCATTTCTTTGTCTGTGGGCAAACGTACAAAATCAGCAGGGGATCAAATCATTTTTCCCTCACTGTATACAGATTTGTATCTATCCTTAGGCCCTCTCTGAGGGCATATATGGCCCTGACGGTTCCCCACTGTGCAAAGTTGGTTAGACTCATGGTTATAATTGCTGCCAGCGGTGCCTCAACATGCAATCAATTATTTTCTGTTTTACATTTGCAATTTATTTTGAACATTTTTTTTTTGTGTATTATTTTTACTTTGAAATCATGGACTTGATCCATTATTATGTACTTGATCAGTGACAAAACCCCCAAATAACTCAGTTTTGATTTAATGTTGTAACACAAAAAAATTTGGAAATATCCAAGGGGTGTGAATATGTTTGAAAGCCACTGTATCTGAAAAAAAACTGTTAAAAAAACAGTTTAATGTATCCTTTTTTGATGACAGGTGTGATGATTAAAGGGGCTGAGTTTTTACTACCAGCATTATAGCCTTGGTAGTATAATGGATAGAGTTTCTCATTGAAGTTCTGAGCACTGAAGGAGTAGATTAGTGACCTGGCCTCCGCATCATAGAAGGATACCTGACCCTCTTTATAATCTACAAACACCCCTACCTTTTGGGGCTTCTGAATGAGAAAGAGGGAGACAGGGGGGTCAGTGAGAGCCATGTACTTTCTATTCATCAGCACCACAGTCCAGTATCCATTACCAGGGCTCAGTGTGATCTGCACCTTCCTATGAATGGACTCCCTGGCCACACCTAGAGACCACTCAGTCTTCCCCTTCACCTGCACCTCATAGTAGAATCTCCCTGAGGAGAAGAACTCCTTTCCCAAGACACAGGGAGCTAACCCAAATCTCTTTGGGTTGTCAGGGAGATTCTGTTCTTTGTCTGCATATCTCACTTGTTTCCTATCATCAGACACTATGAGGTTCTGATGTGCTGTGTCAGGGTCTATAGTCACATCCACTGTGGAGGAAACATACAATATAAGAAGTAACATTTGCTGAAACATCCAGAACTCAGTAAGCTTATAGTAACTATGTATTTCAGTGAGTTTAAAAATATTGGATGTGTAGAGGGTTGGAAAAGGGCCTCATTTATGTATATTTACAGAAATATTGACACCCCCTACTTAATTTTATGGACTTACAGATTGAACTTTAAACTGCAAATCTACACATACTGTTAAATGTTTTTAACAGCAGTTTTACATGATTACACATTCAGAGGGCAGTAATTTACTAATTACTGACTGAGAGAAACTGGCTGAGAGAAACTCAATTTAAGGAAATATACTAAAAATCTGAACTTCAGAATGTGAACTTCAACACTAATTTATGTCTTCCAGAATACTGCCATTTTTGGTACCTCTAGGCCTGGGACCAATAATAATTATGTGCTTATTCATTTGTCATTAATTTCTGATGTATTTACCTGCATACTCTTGAATCTTGTTAAACCTGAACTCTGTGGAAACAACAGATAAAGACATGTTAGCATGTCTCTTAATAATGTGCTTACAAGGTCTTGAATGTATAGAGCATCTTTGAATTTATTGGATTAATATTCTCACCTATTTCACTGTAAGAGATGACCAATGGGGCTGAGTTTTTACCACCATCACTAAGGCCTGGGTTGAAGATTGGGTAGAGTTTCTCATTGAAGTTCTGACCAGTGAAGGAGTAGATAAGAGACCAGGCCTCCAAATCATAGAAAGATACCTGACCCTCCTCATAATCCACAAACACCCCCACCTTCTGAGGCTTCTGACTGAGGGAAAGGAAGACGGCATGGCTGGTGAGAGCCATGTATTCTCCATCCCTGAGCCATACAACCCAGTATTTATTATCAGGGCTCTTTGCAATGTTCCCTTTCCTGTTAATGGACTCACTGGCCACTCCTAAAGTCCACTCAGTTTTCTCCTTCACCTGCACCTCATAGTAGAATCTCCCTGAGGAGAACCCCTCTTTTCCCAGGACACAAACACTGAAATCAAATCTTTTTGGGTTGTCAATGAGATGCTTTTTTGTTTCTCCAAGTCTCACTTGTTTCCCATCTTCAGACAGGTTGAGGCTGGGATGTGCTGTATTGGGATCCAGAGTCACATCCACTGTGGTGGAAACAGTAAATAAAGTTATGAGTTATATACTGAATATGGTGGTTTGCAAGTATGTTATTTTATGTTTGTCAATTTGAACAACAGATATGAGAGTATTTGCCTGTTTGTGTTTTTACATAATTGATTTATATTTGTGAGCAGTACAGACCTATAAACTGTTGCATCCATTTTAGCTCTGTTGACAAATAAGATGCAATCACAACACAATTATTACCAACACAACCTTTAAAGACATGTAGATAACATTCATATGAAGGACAATGTTACCATCACAATTTACGTGCATTGTAGATTTTGTGTTTGATTACTATGGAAAACTTTTGTATTGTGGTCCTTTAATGCCGCAACATTGTACATGTCCAGACCGGGGAAACCAAGTCCAAAGAAGTACTGGGTTGAAATTACAAATGTTTAAAAGAAGTTTAAGAGCCCTGCCCTTTAACATTTGGGGGTTGTAGTTTCCATCCACCGTTCATGCAATTTATTTAGTTTTATGGTCATCATATATGGTACACTTCCTCAAATTTTAAATAGATGTGAAAGGTCAGGACTCGCCTTGTTGTGTTGATCCTGCCTTCACTATGTTCTCCTGTGGACAGAGAGGAACATCATTAGATTACCCTTTTGATACCACAATGGCCATCCACTTCCTTTATTTAAATTACTGGAACAGCCCAAATGGTCACAAAATCTACTAGGTAAAAATCTGTTACTGTATTTGCATGGATATTTTACTTAATTATTAACAAGAAACTGGAAACAGCGTATGCTGTCATTTGACTTGTCAAGTTTATTATGTATTACTCAAAATGACATTAATTACTCCGGAATGCTGGCCTTCTAGGCAGTGTTCTTCCTCTGTCCAATGTCTGGGTATTTTTCCCATATTATTCTTTTCTTTTTGTTGGCAAGTCTGAGATTTCTCTTTTTCTTTGCAACCCTGCCTTAATTGTATTGCGATCCTATTATACCTGTCGTTGGTTTGGATGTTAATACTGTAGGTAACTAGTTTCAGGAACCGCGGAGTGTCATCTAATTGGTTTGACAATGCAGCAAGTAAACAGACACCACCATCTCTACACATGTATAACATGCAACACCTGCTGTTTAAATAGCGTAGTGGTTAAAGATACATAGTATCATGTATGTATCAAATCATGTATCAAATCCAGCCAGGGCAACAACATTCATTCCTTCTAATCACAGGCTGGCTGAACTAGGCTTGCCTGGTTTCTTGTTTTCCAATCTTTCTCTTTCCAGTGTCTGTGTTCTTTTGCCCATCTTAATCTTTTCTTTCTATATGTCCTGTCTGATGATTTTTTTTGCAACTCTGACTAGGTCAGCATTTATTTTACTTAAATTAAGGGTTAGTTTTTTGTGAATTTTTATAATGAAAGACCATGAGGATTATCAGCACATTTTTTTCACAGCCTGATTTCACATATTTACCAAGGGTGCCAATATTAGCGTAGGGCACTGTATCACTTTTTAATTCTTCTTGTCTTTAAAACTCACAAACCTCTTTGTTTTTGTCTTCGTTGTGGTAATGTAATTGCATGTACATCAAATACAACAGGCCAGTCAAAAACCCCAAACCAACTCCCAGGACCACAATCTTGTTCCAAATCTGGCCAGGAACATATTCAGGTCTGTCCGGGGCTGTGGCTGGAACGATGGCTGAAGTTTGTGTGGGGACAGGGTCAAGAGAATGGGCTGGATGTTGTGCTGAAAGCGTTGAAGAGGCACCATCTTGGGCTGGAGTTGAGACAAAGGCTGGGGCGTGGGCCTGTGCTTGGGCTCGGTCAGGGGCTGGGACCAGGGCTATGGATCCATCTGCAGTCGGGGCCGAAGCTTGAGCTATGATTAGGGATATGGCTGGGGCTGTATGGTTATCGACAGCCTCTTGGATTGTTATGTTGACATGTAGCTCAGGCCTTTTGCCGAATATCTCCTGACAAAGCGGACACTGGTACTGGTCACTGCTGTCCCACTTTTCAGTGATACAGTTTTTGCAGAAGTTGTGTCCACATGAAATGGAGACTGGCTCAGTGAACACATCCAGACAGATGGAACACTGGAATTGATCTTCAGACAGATCACTGCTGGAGGAACCCATATCTGGGAACAAAGACACAAACAGAGGTTCCATGTCTTAAACAATCATAGTCATCATATAAGCATAAAGACACAAATGTGTTTATCCAGCATGTTTATTTATGGTATTAGCGCCCAATGCAGGCATATGATGGGATTATAACAGTCCTTCAGGTAAAACTTCAGGAAAAGGTACCATTTTTCTTTCTGCCACTCCCTTCGGGAGGACAACTTGATTATTTCTTTATTTTTTCACATTTATATATATTTATTATAATTTCACAACAAATTAAAAAACAAAGAAAAAAAATAAAGAAGGATCACAATATTTAAAAACGAGATTTCATAAATTTCAAACTATGGGGGGGTATTAACGAGAATTGAGCACATTTCATATGTTATGAGGATTATCTTAGTGCGCGTTATGTTGGTGGTATGTTTTGTTGTGTTTGGGAGTGTGTGGCATTAATCTGGGAATAAACTGCCGACACACATCTCTCTCCATCATCCGCGGAAGGTGGAATGCTGCAATCATCTTTTTCTACCAGACCCTTTTTAGTTGTGGTTTTATGTTGCTGGCAGCCCCTCATGTCTAGTATTTACAACTCTAATGGACTGACATGACCGGAAATGTCATGGGCCAGGCGCTTGTCTCCTTCCTCAATTTCTCCATCCATCCACTCTCCACTCCTATAAATGTCCATGTACTGGATTGCAGGCCAGTGTGATCCGGTACCATCACGCTCATAACCGCAAAAGCATCCCCTTGCGCAGCTAGGCCCATGTGTACCATTCTGGTAATCACGTTTAGCTCTCAATCCAGGAACCACCCAATCTGCACGCCTCGTTGGAAACTGAACGTATGTTGGCGCATTCAAAGTCCTCCAGAGGGTCAACGAGGTAACATACCAATTTCAACTTCCCTTTCATTACTGCATTTCACCTTTTCATTTCTCCATCAGGCTGATGGTTTCTTTCCGCATGGGGGAAGTCCCCAGACCCTCAAATAATCAATCACAAACTGGATGTGATGGGCCTATGTGAAAACTAACTTAAGCCTGATTAATTCACTGCTTTAAATAAGCCCTCTCATCCAGGTTAACCTACTGACCATATCCCACGTGCATCTGGCAAAGGGTGAGGTTTAGCTATTTTTAATAACACCAAATATCAATGTAAACTCAAACAAATTACTGTGTTTCTGTCTTTTGAGGTTTTAGTCATGCTATGCATACTAGTCAATCACTCATCACATCTACTACTTACAGGTCCCCTGAACCGTACTACAGCGTTCCTCAATGAGTTCCAAAAATCTGATCAGACCTTGAAGTCATGGCTGTAACGTTGCAGGTACGAGGCAGGACACAGGTGCAGGGAGAAAAGAGGACTTATAATAAATAACTAAGACATAAGAAAGCTGAAACTGAGACAGAAACAAATTTACATAGGAACAAAAAGCAAACACAAAAACAAACATGATACACTAGGAAACAATGACCTTAAGAGATCAAAGATCTGGAACACAGGTGATCTTGCCATGCCAGGATGTCAATGGCAGATAATATTCAAATTTTTCTTGACCACAGTATTCACATGACGAGGACCAATGACCCTCTCCAAAAGGCTTTTGGAGCCAGAATTGACTCAGTGGGGTTTGTCCAACATGCCTCGAGACCTATGCATTGCCATAATAATATGTTGGAATTTGTTTTGTCCAAGGCAATAGATAATGTGGATGTGTTTTTCTTATATTCCTGGAATATTGGACCACCATCTCATTACATTTATTGTCACAACAACTAAACCAACTCTACCCCAAACAATAGCTTTTAAAAGCTGTAAAATAATTTCTTGGAAAATCCAAAGATGTTGGGATGCTCTTCCAGACCTCCTCCAACCCAAGGATGAGTAAATAAATCTGTTAGTAATCAAACCAAGGACCTAGACAAAACCGCCACTAAAACCCCCTAAAAATATGCATCAAGAAACTAGCTTCCTGGTACACAGACAATACCAGTACCCTGAAACAAGCCAGCTGAAATTTGGACCGTAAATGGAGCTCCACCAAGTTAGTATTGTTCTCCATCAAGGAAGTATTAGACTAGCCTGGAAAAACAATATAGTGCAATATCAAAAAACAGCATATTCAGCCTACTTTTCCACCTGATTGAGTAGAACAATCCAAAATGTACACTATATGGCCAAAGGTATGTGGACAACCAACCATCACACCTATATGAGCTTGATGGACATCCCTTTTCAAAACCATGGGTGTTAATATGGAGTTGGCCCTCCCTTTGTTATAGCTGGCCCTCCCTCAGCTATAACAGCCGCCACTCTTCTAGGAAGGCTTTCCACAAGATCTTGGAGTTTCTCAATGGGATTTGTGCCCATTTAGCCAAAAGAGCATTTGTGAGGTCAGGCACTGATGCTGGACGAGAAGCCCTGGCACCCAATCACTGTTCCAATTCATTCCAAAGGTATTCTATGGGGTTGAGGACAGGGCTCTGCAGAGGCGTAGGAGCCGGGGAAGACGGAGGGGACATGTCCCCCCCAATATTAGAAACGGGTTAAATTGTCCCTCCCAATAATGTTTTTTTTGCGTAATACTTTTATTTTGAAAAATTGACGCTTTGGAACTTGTCACGTCTCCGTCACGACCGAATCCAACATTCTCATTCATTCTTTCATGACGAGCAGTGTGTGTAGGCTGGCTAAGTGAATTACTGTAGCTATAAGTTTTGTTTTCAGAGTAAGTACGACGAGCAGTATGTGTAGGCTGGCTAAGTGAATTACTGTAGCTATAAGTTTTGTTTTCAGAGTAAGTAAAACGTATATAAACGTCAATACATTTTCATAGCCATAGAACGAACAAACGTGATAAAATATAAGCTTTCTTCTGGCTAAAAAATGGTTAAGACGTAGTTAGCTAGCTATCATTATTTTCAAGTTTAATCCAACAAACATTACAGTAGCTTGCTTGCTAGATAACACTGAATAGTTCCTATGGCTGTGTGAAAAATTAATAGTGAATGATTTGAAAGGAAGAACGCCTGCTAAAATGATTTGCACAATCTCTGTCTTAGTCTTCACAATTAGGGTCTGCAAGTAGCTAGCGTAATGGAAAAAAGTAAAGTAATGGACGAGCCACAACCAGTCAAGAATGGAGTGTAAGTAGCTAAGGTTCTTGGTAACAATCTACACACAAAAGCTGGCAAATTTATTTTCTTCAGTTTAGGTGCTTCAACAAAGTATTAATTTAAGGGAGTGCACACTTATGCAACCAGGTTATTGTGAGTTTTTTATTTTTTCCCCCTCAAAGATTTCAGTTTGTTTTTCAATTGAATTGTTCACGTTATAGGTCACATTAAAGGTGGAAAAAGTTCTGACATTATTTATCTTTGTCTCATTCATTTACATCACAAGAACCTGGCATTTTAACAGGGGTGTGTAGACTTTTTATATACACTGTATATCTTCCGTATTACATTGACATGCTGTTGAATCTTTCATTTTTTCGGTTCGGTGCTTACTAAAACAAATTTCCTTATTAAGGCCAATACAAGATCTACACAAACAACTGATACACATTGCAGTGTTACAAGTTATTGATACATTTAATCCACAAATTATACATTTCATATTTTGACATTTGTGAAGTAACCTACAGCCTATTGGTAGGCACAAAATCAGGTAATATCCAATAAATATTTCATTACCTGTAGCTATTACTTAATGCAGTTGGTTGTCTTTAAAAAATAATGCATGGATCACCAAATCATCTCTCTAACAATTGCTCCAATCAGAGTGACCCAAAGCAAAAACAATTGTACATTTATACCGGCTTGGCCCATGCTCTGACCAAAGGTCCATTTTGATTGTTGACCAGCAAGCACGACAACGCAAATAGTTGGTTGATGCTGCCTGAGACGTTCAGCAGGATGACTGTGTCAAACAGCTTGTGCTCCTTTACTCTCTGAATCATTCTTTTGACATGCACCCTTAGCCTGGCAATGGATTGGGTCTCCCAAACCCCATGCGCTGACATCTGTGTGTGCCTCGGCAGAAAAGCTGGTCAACGGATCTTGCATGGAACAAGATCATCCACGAGGTAGCCCTCATCCACCATAAAGGCCATGATCAGGGATAAGTAAGGAAAGAATTCCTGGCTGCTAACAATTTGCTTGTCACTCACAGAACCAGCATACAAAGAGGATACAAAAGTGACAGCTCCATTTGGTGACATTCCCAACATGCCCTTGAAGGTACAGTGCGACTTGTAAGAAGAAAACACCTCACTCTGCTGGAGTAGGGAAAATGGTGTCTGGCAGCGTTCAGTGCAGTTGATCACAACCTTGGTGTCTGGATAATCATTGAACTCGGGTGGCATGTTGGCTTTGATGTTATCCTTGGGGATCCATATCCATACTGACCCAAGCAGGAAGTAGAGGAAGTTGGCCCAAGAGTTGATTATCTGGCTCACTGTTGACTGGTGGATGTTAAAAAAATGGCCCAAATCCTTCTGTTTCAGACCCAGTGAACAAGAAAAACTCATTGATTGGTGGGAGTGACTAAACAAAAAGAAAACCGTTTTAATTCAATATATTCCCCTTGCATTGGGTTAGGTCCATAACACAAATAAAGTGAAGAATAATAGATTTTAACAGAAGGAAAAATAACAGTATGATAAATATTCCATATAAAGTACTGTATTCAATGGAGTTGTCACTTACTGCTTTTCGCCAAGGAACACTTATCTCAGACGTGTTTGCACTGGTGACTCATAACTTGGTGTCTGCTGACGTCAATCAAATCCCAGAATGCCACCAGGAGGGTGTAGGTTGCAAATCTACAGAAGGAAACAGACCGGGAGTATTTGCTTTAAGGAAGACCAAATAGCTTTGGATAACATGGAGCTGTCTGCTTGCTTGAACATCACTCATTACTATGATTTCCCATCTTCTATAGGTATCAAGAAGCACTACACTTGACCTAGCTAATGCTGCAGCCTGTATTAGTCTTAACATCCTGATTCTTCTATAGGTATCAAGAAGCACTAGACTTGACCTAGCTAATGTTGCAGCCTGTATTTGTCTTAACATCCTGATTCTTTCAGATATTTATTATACATTTCTTGTTTTACTGCAATTCAGTTTTTTAAACAGTTTCAACACTGCAGTGCATACCTAATGCAAAGACAATATGCATTCAATAGGCTTACTTTTGGTAAGATTTGGTGTCCTAGTTTTGAATAACAGAGTAGGAGATACAGGAGGACTTTAGGATTGCTAGATCGTAAACAATTACTGTACCTTGTGTAAAAACCTGTCTTCGTCAGATCCCAGTAAACCACTGTATATGAAAGTGGTGTTGTGTTTTCAGGTTTTCCAGCTTTGTTTGAAGCTCCTGAATTTCTCTTGCTTGCTCCTTGTTCACCATTATTAAGGCCATATCCAGGGCTACGGGATCAGGGCCTGCACAGTAATCATGCGTCTAGATTGGATCAGAAACTGCACAGTCCATCGTTGTTAGCAAACATTTCTCGCCTCGTTCGTCTTCTTCTGTAGGGGCAGGGGATTTCTGTCGCCTTTCCCAAACACCAGGTCTGTTTTGAATATGACTATTCCATGCGAAGACGGTAGAAACCACACTTTTTTAGGTACCACCGTCCTCCAACTTTCCCCTCAGTGAAGTCACTGGCGATGAAATGTGTAATGCACATCTTTGTGACGTTAATGTCACGATGTACTGCCAACAACCACCTTTTTCTGACCTCTTCATCGATCGGGAATCAATGTTCATTACTACCTCCTTCGCAGGGCAGAAATGTAAACTTACTCATTGCAAAAAAAAGTAGTCTGATAAGTGTTCACTATAGGTAGCTAATAATGAAAACAATAATGTAAGAGCGCCCAAAGTCAGTCCCCGGTATAAAGTGAAACCCAACTAATTCCACTTGGCACTGCCCCTAGTGGTCTGGAGCACTTCCGTTGTGAGTAACTTGAAATGCAGCGTTTCTGCAAATGTTGTGTTTTGGGCTAATGCTTTTGTGTTCTAGGGTAATGCTGTTGTGGTGTGACCCAATGTTGTTGTGTTGTGAGGTAATGCTGTTGTGTTGTCACTTAATGTTGTAGTGTTGTGGGTAGTTGATTGTTTTCTGAAATGCAGCGTTTTTATCAATGTTTCATTTGTGTTAATGTTGTTGTGTTGTTGTGTTTTCAACTTTTGTTTGCATCGATAATGTTGTTGTGTTGTGCACCCGTGGGCCACCGTAGTTTGATCTGAAAATATTAATAATGAATATATATATATATATATTTTTAATCAATAGATCTTAGCCGTTCATTTCTTTTCCCTAGCCAGTCATTTTGTCATACCCTTACATTTTCTGCGGAATCCTTTTGACCTTAAGCAGTGTTTATGTTAGCAGTGTTTGATGAGAATGTTCGGTATGCATTAAAACAACCAGGACCATTAAAAAAATAATTGAAAGACAGTGACCGACCTGGGAAAAATCATATGAATTGAACATTTGAGTGAAAATGGTTCAAAGAAAAACACTTCATTAAGAAACATGCATAATTTCATTAAGAAACATGCATGTAACAATTATTGGCAACCCTGACTTTAGAACTTTTTGCACCATCTCTTTGCCAGGATAATAGCTGGGTCACCTCCTATAAATTTTGAAGAGGTGGGAGAACATAGAGACATACAGGCATTCTCCATGTCACACCCTCACCCTAATTTGGTTCACCTGTCGTAACTTGTCTCCACACGCACCAGGTGTCTCTCATGTTCCCATTATCCCTTGCGTATGTAAGCTGTGCTTTTCCTTGTCCCTGTTACCAGTTCAACTTGTATGTTTTCCAAGTTGTTCCCACATCCTTTGTTTCCAGTATTGTCGGTGTCAGTTCCAGTTTTCCCGTTTTCCGAACCCCTGCCTGTCGATCGAACCAACTCTCCTGCTCATCGTCTGTCTGTACCTTTGCAGAGATATCCTATGTACCGAACAAACCTGCCAAATATTTGCCTGCCGATTCAGGTGCAATAAATACCTGTACTCTTGTCTATACTTGGGACAACTCCTGAGTTCTGATACTCCTGATCCTTCAGAGTCCTGGTTCCTCACTTGGGGACTCTCTTCTTCAGCTCACCTCACAGCTTTTCAATGTCATTTAGTTAAGGGGACTGTGATGGCCATTGCGGAAGCTTGATTGCATGGTCAGTGAACCATTGTTGCATGGATTTTGCGGTATGCTTTGGATCATTGTACTACTGGAAGATCATTGTACTGCTGGAAGGACAATGCAGTTTTTGCACCCTGGCAGAGGCAGACAGGTTTTGGCCTAAATATCCTGGTACTTGGAGTCCATGTTGCCATGTATCTCAACAACCCCACAACATTGTATATCCGCCATCATACTTCACAGTAGGGGAATGTCTGGAGGAGTGTGTCTGCTGAAAGGCCAATGGGTTGGGTTTGAATCCATGCTGCAGTAGCCCATTTAAAGCCCGAACCTCAATCAAATTGAGAATCTGTGGAACATGTTGAAAATTACTGTTCACCAAAACTCCCTATCCAACTTGATGGAGTTTGAAGGGCAAAAATGGCTATGTCCTATTGCTCAAAGCTGGTAGAGACATATTCAAATACACACATGTCTGTAATTTCTATGTGCCACTAACAAATATTGACTAAAGGAGGTAAATATTTATGCAATCAATTATTTTCTGTTTTGGATTTTGAATTTATTTTGAACATTTTTTACTTTGAAAATATGAACTTCAACAATTGTGGACTTCATCAGTTGCTAAAACTCCTAATTACATCCATTTGATTTAATGTGGTAACACAGTAACGTGGAAAAAACATGCAGTCTGACTACTTTTGAAAGAAACTGTATCTGAAAAATAATGTAAAAGAAACTGTTTCAATATATCCATTTTTGTTGACAGTTGTGATGATTAAAGGGGCTGAGTTTCTCAGTGAAGTTCTGAGCAAGGAGTTGATAAAAGACCTGGCCTCCACATCATAGGAGACCTGACCCTCTTCATAATCCACAAACACCCCCACCTTTTGGGCTTCTGACTAAGACAGAGGGAGACAACAGGGTCAGTGAGAGCCATGCACTTTCTATTCATCAGCACCACAGTCTAGTATCCATTACCAGGAATCAGTATGATCTGACCCTTCCTGTTGATGGAATCTCAGAGGAGAACTCCTTTCACAGGACAATGTATCTGGGTTGTCAGGGAGATTCTTTTCTTTGTCTCCATATCTTACTTCTATCACATCTACTGAAGAGGAAATATTTCAAATTAAATGTACGTATATCAAGTTGTGCTCAAAAGTTTGCATACCCTTGGAGAATTGGTAATATATGTACCATTTGTAAAGAAAACATGAGTGAGCAGGCAAAACACGTCTTTTATTTCTTATGGGATTCACATTCAACTATAGGTCACAACAGAATGGCACAATCATAAATCAAAACATGGCAACAAAGAAAAAAATTAACTGACCCCTGTTCAAAAGTCTGCATACCCTTAGTTCTTAATACTGTGTATTGCCCCCTTTAGCATCAATGACAGCGTTCAGACTCTTGTAATAATCGTCTATGAGGCCCCGAATTCTTGCAGGTGGTATAGCTGCCCATTCATCTTGGCAAAATGCCTCCAGGTCATGCAAAGTCTTTGGTCATCTTGCATGAACTGCACGTTTGAGATCTCCCCGGAGTGTCTCAATGTTATTAAGGTCAGGAGACTGCGATAGCCACTCCAGAACCTTCACCTTTTTCTGCTGTAACCACTGGAGGGTCAACTTGGCCTTGTGCTTAGGGTCATTGTCGTGCTGGAAAGCCAGAGAGTGTCCCATGCGCAGTTTTTATGCAGAAGAATGCAAATTGTCTGCTAGCATTTTTTGATAACATGCTGCATTCATCTTGCCATCAATTTTCACAAGATTCCCCATGCCTTTATCAAGCAAGCAAGTTTATTTGTATAGCACATTTCATACATAGAAGCAATTCAATGTGCTTTACAGTGAAAATAAAAATAATGCAATGGAATTAAAACAGTCAGATTGTTCAATCAGATATATCAGATTGTTAATCAACTGATATAACAGAAGTTCAGCAAAATCTTCAATAAAATTTGCAGAATATCATGGAGGTCTGTAAATGGTTAAAAACAAAATTTTGGGGGTACCCTTCAATGTAAAACAGAGGTATTCAAAAGAAATAAAATTACCTAGTGTATTTTCTTTGCACTGGAATGTATCTTTGAATAGTGCAGCCACTCCTCCTTTCCTACCATTTCGACACGTATTCATATAGCCAAATATTTCAGGTGCTGTCTCTTAGCCACGTTTCAGTGAGAAACATAAAATCTAGTTTGTAGGATATTATAATTTCTATTACCAAGAATGATTTGTTGGCGAGAGATCTGATATTAAGTGAAGCCAGCTTAATAGATATAATAGGGGTTCCTGGATTAATAAATTGACGTGTTATAGTTAACAGATTAGACAGGTATACTTTATAAGTTGCATGCACACGATTCCTTCTATTTCTAATCAACACAAGAATAGAGATACTGGGTCCTAGCTTGTACTCAAAACAGTCAGCATTGCTATTTTCACAATAACAGGGACCCGAAGCACATCACTGAGTATATTCTGTGCTTTGTGGAAATAAAGGACAACGTTGTAGACGATGTGGCAGTTGTCTAAGCAATCATTTTAAATGGGGGGGAGGGAAAGATGAGCTCTGCTCTCTTTGGTTAGAACTTGCTCCCTGATTGGCGAGTGTGGTGGAGGGGGGAGGGGGAGTGTGGCAGAGAGGGAGAAGGGGAGAGTGATAGAGGGGGAGAGGGTTGGTGTGATTGAGGTGGAGAGGGTGAGTGTGGTGGGGGGGGGGGGA
>JACXGI010002391.1:0-48669 GCA_016801175.1 Esox masquinongy | reverse complement strand
GTATGTTGGCACCAAGCAGCCGGCATCCCATGTTTGGTTGAACCCCATCAGGTCTAAAGCGGTCTTTACAGTTCCAAAAAATATTGAAATTGTCAATAAACCTTATCCCGTGGTTGAGGCATGCCGATGTCAGCCACGTATTCAGCCCAAGGAGTCTGCTAAAAGATTCAATTCCTTTCCCAAGGTTGGAATGGGGCCTGAGACGAAAACATGTTGTTGAAAGTTGTTTATTTTCTCCAGTAGCGTAGAAAAATCCTTTTTCAGGATCTCAGAGACAGTTTTCCTTTGTAGAATGTCAAAAGACCCAGTGTGGATAATAATCTGCATGTTGCTTGGATGTGTAACTGTTGGCTCTCTGACTGATGTGTCATCCATGGTTGGGATTTCAGTCTTTGCAATTCTGATATGCTTGGTAATGTCATCCCCAATCAAGGTAGTATCAGGTTTATCAAATGTGGAGTTAGCCTAGTTTGTTCTTTCCCTCGTCCTATCAGTAATTTTAGGGCTATTTCTTGGATTTTGGTTAGCCCTAATGCTAGTGTTGTGGTTAACTTCCCTAGGTTCATTTACACACAATTCGTTCCGAGTCAGTGGATCTTACCTCTTTTGAAGTGTGAGTTCAGGTGGTGGATTGAGGGCTGGTGCGCTTTTATTTGATTTCTTGCTGGATTTGCCTCTGCGGCGTATGATGTCAGACCAAGTCCCTGCTGGAGTTGATGTCTTCAGTCTAGCCCCGGTGCTCTGCCAATAAGATGTGTCATTGGGGAAGGCTGGTTTGAAAGCCTCTGCGGTTAGCACATGTCCAGGGGAGAGTGTCAGCCAGGTCCGTGACAGAGTGGTCAAGATTTGAAGTAATCCCCTGTATACCAATCTGTGTCTGTCCGTTAGCGTTTGGTAGCTCAACCCCTAGAGTAGCTGCTCCAGAGTCAATGAATTGTTCACTCACGTATTTCAAGCTGTGTTATCGTCTCATTCAGTCGCTCGCTCTGAAATTACTCTGATCTGTTCACTAGTTTTGACTGCGTTCTGTCAAGTATAGGGAAATCTTTAGAGCTCTCTAGCCTTAGGTTAGCCTGTTGTGCTATGTTAGCATTAGCATTTGTTGATTCACCTACGGGACAAGACCCACAGTCCGACCGGAGGGTGACTAAATCTTCTAAGCGGTTGATCCGTTCCTCCAACAGCTGTGTTAGCTCCTCCATCATAAAAAATCACTCCAAATTACAAAAGAACAATGCTGAGGTCCTCTTTTAAAAATTACATAAAATTGTAAAAATATGATTAAAACAAATGCAGAACAAAAATGAAACAACGGTAAAAGATTTAAAGAAGATTAAAAGAAAATTTAAAAGTAGGAAAAGAAAGAAAGGCTGGCAAAAGGCAGGAAGCAGGAGAGTTGCGTTATGTGACTAACTAGCACGAAAGTAGGAAGCAAACACCCCCAAAACATCAGTGAGTCACCACCATGCTTCACAGTGGGGATGGTATTGTGTTCACTATAGGACTTGTTGACCGCTCTCCAAACATAGCGCTTATGGTTGTGACCATAAAGCTCTATTTTGGTCTCGTCACTCCAAATTACAGTGTGCCAGAAGCTGTGAGGCGTGTCAAGGTGTTGTGAGGCATATTGTAACCAAGCTTATTTGTGGCATTGGCGCAGTAAAGGCTTCTTTCTGGCAACTCGACCATGCAGCTCATTTTTGTTCAAGTATCGTCGTATTGTGCTCCTTGAAACAACTCCACTGTCTTTTTTCAGAGCAGCCTTGTAATTCTCCTGAAGTTACCTGTGGGTTTTCCCAAATAATTCTTCTGGCAGTTTTGGCTGAAATATTTCTTGGCCTACCTGACCATGGCGTGGTATCAAGAGATCTCTGAATTATCCACTTAATAAGTGATTGAACAGTGCTGACTGGCATTTGCAAGGCTTTGGATATCTTTTTATATCTTTATGAAGTTCCATTACCTTGTTACACAGGCATTTTGACAGTTCTTTTCTGCTCCCCATGGCTCAGTATCTAGCCTGCTCAGTGCATCCATGTGAGAGCTAACAAACACATTCACTATTTGTACACAGACAGTAATTGCAATTTAAAAAGCCACAGGTGTGGGAAATGCACCTTTAATTAATTGCCATTTTCACCTGTGTGTGTCACCTTGTGTGTGTGTGTAACATTCAAGGGTATGTAAATGTTTGATCAGGGCCATTTGGGTGATTTCTGTTTCATTATGATTTAAAAAGGAGCCAAACAACTGTGATAATAAATAGCTTCATATGATCATTATCCTTAAATAAATAAATTATTTTTGCATGATCAGTCATATTTTCAAAGTCAATGCCAAAGTGTCACAATTTCTGCCGTGGTATGCAAACTTATGAGCACAACTGTACATCACATTATGTTGCAATGAAAAATGTGCTATTGTAATGGTTCCTTTTCACTAAATCAATACATAATGTTTAAATAGAGAAATACACTTATGGCCTACACAGTAATAAATAATCTGTTTGAACATTTTAAATCAGCCTTAATTACAAAATACAGCTATTTGCATAGGTCATTGTAATTGTCTGCATGAAAGCAGTGTTGGAACAGAGGGTGTGTTATTACTCTTAAGCATTATTTGGACAGTATTGTACTGCAGCAAGTACTATATTGCTACCATAATGGTGAGAAAAAGGCAATTAACAAAGGAAGACAGACAGACCATTATAACCCTTAAAAGTGTAGATCTTTCCTTTAGAGAAACTGCAAAGAAAGTTGTCTCTGAGTACAGTTTCCTACACCATCAAAAGGCACTTGGAAACTGTAGGAAACTTGGACAGGAAGTGGTCTGGCAGACCAATAGCCAAAACAGAATCAGAAGACATTTCTGAGAGTCAACAGCTTGCATTACAGGCGGGTCACAGGACTACAGCTTCAACCATAGCTTAACACTGGTCAAAGTAAGCAAGTCTAAGTGTGACATCTGCTCTGCATGACACCGGAGCTCCTCTTCCTATCCGGTGTTCCACCTCGCCGGTGTACCAACCACCGGCTGGAGAGTGATGGCAGCAGCGCACCCCGAGGATGCACCTGTTTTCACATAATCATTAGTTCAGTATATTCTGTTAGTCACTCTTCAGCACGGATTATTGTTTCCTGTTGTGCAAATGTGAGGTGCTGTTTTTTTATTGGACTTAAGAATACAACAAGAGAATAACCATTATCACTGGGTTTTTGTTTTTCTTTCCCTTTTGCTTCATCTTTACACACACATTGCACGCGCACCATCACAGAATAATCCGTCATCGAGGCATTTTTTTTAAACTTTTACATTTTCCTATTTTTCTCCCTTTTGATCGTTTTTTCTTTTTACCTTTTTCTTTTTCAACACTCTTCCGGGATGAGCCAGGGTGGCCATGATGGGGAGCCCGGCCCTGCAGGACGAACACCATAGCTCAAGGATAGCCATGGAGGGACAGATTGCCAGGTTAGTAACAACGTTTGGCAAGATGATGTCCCACCTGGCAGCACAGTCAAAGGAGGACAGCCCTATTGAGCCTGCCGGTGTGGCAGTGCCTCCTCCAGTCGCTCATGTGGAGTCTAGTCGCGCTCAGGATAGGGATCTCTGGAGAGCTTTGCTGGAGACGTATGACGGCAATCCGGAGGGTTGTTGCGGTTTCCTTCTCCATTACGAGTTGTATTTCAGGGACCAGCTGGTTTCCGACTATGAGAAGGTGACCGCGATATCCCTTCTCACTGGGCGCACCCTCGAATAGGCTACGGCGCTGTGGGACAGTGGTTCCGGGGAACTGAGGGTGTTCTCTCAGTTCATGGCTCAGTTTCATGCCGTGTTCGACCATCCCACAGTGGGCAGGAATGGGGGCGAGCGACTTCTGCGTCTAAGGAAGTAAGTATGCCCTCACATTTCGTATGGTGGCGGCGTCCAGCACGTGGAACAAGCCGGCTCTTCGGACAGCCTTTCTACAAGGGATAGCGGGCGGAGGTCCAGATGGAGCTGGCACGCATAAGCGGTCCCATGTCGCTGGACGCCTTGTCATGCCCACTCGGGTGGATACATTGTCAGATACACTGTCAGATACAACCCAGATACATTGTCCTGAGCCTATGGAGCTGGGAATCACCAGACTCCCAGCAGAGGAGAGAGAACGCCGGAGTCGTCAGGGGCTGTGTCTGTTCTGCGGGAAGAACAGGCATTTTCGGATGGGGTGCTCCTTGGCCCAGACTCGGAGCAGAAAAGGGGTGAGTACCCAGACCGAGCATTTGGGCACAGTAGGTGCCTTGCGCTTAAGTAACATAGCCAGCCCGAGGGCGCCCTCCCAATGAGTATCCCCTCTGAGTACGCGGACCTGAGCGAGGTGTTTTCCAGCAAAAAAGCCAGGTGTCTCCCTCCCCACCGCTCCTGGAACTGTGCCATCGACCTCCTCCCGAAGACCGCGTCCCCCAGGAACAGGATCTACCCGCTCTCTGTGGCCAAGAACGAAGGCATGGAGACTTATATAAAAGAGACGCTGGAGCAGGGGTACATTTTGTTAAGAAGAAGGACGGAGGGCTTGGGCTCTGTATAGACTACAGGGGACTGAACTCCAAAACTGTAAAATACTGCTATCTGATGCCCTTGTCCCGTCAGCCATACAGTAAAGGGGGGTGCGCATCTTCACAAAACTTGACCTCTGGAGCGTGTACAATCTAGTGTGTATCCGGGAAGGAGACGGGTGAAAGACTGCGTTCAGCACGGCTTCGGGCCACTAAGAATACCTAGTTATGCCGTACGGACTAGCCAATGCACTGGCGGTGTTCCAGGCCTTTTTAAACAAGTGTTCCGGGATATATTGGGGAGGTATGTAGAAGTTTATATAGATGACATCTTGATTTACTCCAACATACTCGGAATACGTGGCCCACGTCCGTGCTGTCCTGCAGCGTCTACTTAAAACACTATCTATATGTAAAGGGGGATAAAGTGTGTTCCACACCCCCACCATCTCCTTCCTTGGGTACCAGATCGCTCCGGAGGGCGTGCGAATGGAAGAACTGAAGGTGGAGGCGGTGAGGTCATGGCCAATCCCGAAGACCATTAAAGAACTGCAGAGTTTCATCGGGCTTGCCAACTTTTACCGCTGGTTCATCAAGGCATCACTCACATCCCTACTGAAAGGCCAACCTCAGCGCCTCCGCTGGACCCCGGACGCGGAGCAGGCGTTCCTCCATCTCAAAGACAGGTTCACAACGGCGCCGCACCTGAAGCCCCAGACCCCATCAAGCCCTTCACAGTGGAGGTGGACGCGTCCGAGGTCGGGGTGGAGGTGGTCCTCTCCCAGCAGCATGGAAACCCCTCCAGGCTTCACCCGTGCACCTGTTACTCAAAAAAACTGTCTGCTGCAGAGAGGAACTACGACGTGGGTGACTGGGAGCTACTGGCTGTAAAGTTGGCACTAGAGGAGTGGAGACACTGGCTAGAGGATGCCCGGGAGCTGTTCACTGTCCTGACTGACCACCGAAACCTCAAACATCAGGGCAGCGTGACGCCTCAACCCCCGCCAGGCCTGCTGGACTCTATTCTTCGAGCACTTCCAGTTCACCCTGACATACCGCTCCGGTACAAAGAACGTCAGGGCAGACGCACTCTCCCACCTTCACGACCAGGTAGCTGAACTGCCCAGAGACACGCCCATCCTCTCCCCTTCTTGCATCGTGGGTTGACATTGACACAGACGTTCAGAAGGCAGGGAGATGGGACCCTGCGCCAGCGACAAGACCTACGTGCCCCGGAGAGTGCGGGGCTGGTTAGTGACCTGGGTGCACACCACTCCTGCGACAGGCCATCAGTCGGACCCTGGAGGTGCTCAGGGCAAAGTATTGGTGGCCTGGAATGGGGAGGAATGTGCGGCACTACGTCTTGTCGTGCTCCATGTGCGCACAGTCTAAAGCGCCGCAAACGGCTCCAGCAGGGAAGCTCCTCCTCCTCCCAGTACCTCAGCAGCCTTGGTCACATCCATAAGCGGAAATCCCGGGGGGGGGGACACGACTCCCCCATCCTGGGGAAAACTATGATTTGTCCCCCCCAATATCGTGAGTTTAGAATTATAAGGTTCCATCTGACATTTTTGTTAAAATTGAGTTATTTACATACACTGGATTATTGGATGTTTATTAACCTCTGTGTGGTGTTATTTTTTTGAAAACGATTTTTTTGTGTCACTAATTCACAAAATAAAAAAGTTCGATCTCCAAAAAGGCATACCACATTGGAGTTATAAGGTTCTATCTGTGATCCAATCAAAAGCCTCAATGAATACGGGAGGACCAATCAAAGTCCATCTTTTAGCCATGTATGTTGAGCTGTGCTAGTTTGTGTGTTAGCTAGTTGACATGAGATAGTTTCTCAAATTTAACAATACCATTAGAAACCTAACATTGAATTACTTTATTGATGATTTGTTAAAAAGAGTTAGCAGTAGTGAATCGTATTGTTGAAGCATATTAGTTAGCTATATTGCGGTTCGTTAATAGTATGTAAAGTAGATAGATAAATTAGATAGCTAACCCACTAGCTTGCAAGCTAACCTCCGTTAGCTACCTGGTCTAATTCGCTAGCAAATGTACACAGTACGGTTAGCTACAGTGAATATAGCTAGCCAACTAGCTCCACATCAAGTTGCAAAGTGGCAAGTTAACGATAGCTAGCTAAGTAAACTTTTAATCGCCTTAGCTATCCATCTAGCAACTAGATGTGCAGCTAGCTGGCTTAATAGTAACTAACTAATGATATCGTCATCTTACTAGCTAGCTAACTAGTTAACTAGCTACCAAATCTAGATACTTTAGAGCTTTTATGTGTTCAGCAGTGCAGTCATTATGGCCACGTATCAATAACAGGGCCAGCTATGAAAAGCACTTAGCCTTGCTATAGTAGCTAACTATTTTTGTAGAAATTGTGACTATAAAATAGATAACAGAGATGGTTCAGATTAAGATCATGAAGCATGGACACATACAGCAGGAGAGATAACAACTATGAGACTAGTAAAGGGAGAGTAAAAGAGACAAATAGTGGTAAAAAGTGTAAGCAGAGAGAGAGAAATGGGTGGATATTGTCAGGCAGTACCTTATAAAAATTAATATTTTGTTGTGGTTACAGAAAAAAACAATATATCACAATAACAGAATACTAACAATACAAAATACTATAAGAATAAATAATAATGATGCTCAGCTGTGTTGTTGTATTGTTTTGTATCCCTAATAGCAGAGGCAGAAACACCAAAGGCTGCAGTGGCAGGAGAAACTGGATTTATTTTCTGTAATTCAAATGAAAGACACAGACTTCCAAGACTTTTAGTCTTGTTACAAAAATTATCAAGACAAGCAAGTACCTTTTGCTGCAGTGGCCCAGATTGTGTTTGGTCAGTGTTCATACAGTATACAGTACACTAAGTGCCATGGTTGACATGGACATCAGGGGCTCCAATGTAAATTCTGTCAGGGGCTCAAATGTAAAAAAATGTAGACTCTGTCTCACCAACCATCATCTTGCTAAAGGCAAAGATATTAAAAAACACCCAGAGGCCAAGAAGAGTGACCTCAGGTCAATGTTTAAGTACATGCCTGCTAAAATGAAAAGTAATAATAGTGATAGTGTTACGTAGAGTAAAAAAAATAAAGACATGCTTACTATATAAGGTGTTTCAAACTTGATGGTATTGCCTAACTGCATATGAATTGACATGTTGAATATAAATGTTTTAATGATTCAAATGTAAATGTGTTATTTCTAAATCTTATAAACGTATACATTTTTCACATGTAGTGTATGTGTTAGAACAATGTTTTGGTGTTAAGATATTCAATTTGCAATATGGCTATATGTATTCCTTGAAACTAAAGATTTTACATTGTGATGGTGAGATGGAACCTTATAATTCTGAACCAGATCAGAGCTCTCAGAATTATAAGGTTCCATCTGCATTTGAACTATTCCAAAAAAAACATTTCTAATTGTCCCAGGATTTTGATATGACTTACCCTAAGTACAACTAGGGTGATAGCCTTGTTAAGCTATAAAAAATAAATATACTATGTAAAACCTTTGCTAACAGGGATATGAAATCTTTGATGCTCAATATCTCTGAATCCTATTGAACGCAGATGGAACCTTATAATTCTAAGCTCACGATATATCACTGTAAACATAACTATGTAATTTCAATAAAATTGGTAAGACGCAATGAACACACTTGTGCTGATTATAGACACTTAATAGCGCATTTTTAAGTTTCAAAAATTGTGACTGTCACGTCCTGGCTGTGCCCCTAGCCATCTCTGCGCTGGGCTGGGGCCATAGTCAGGACTGTACCTCAATGCCGTTTTGTTCTCCCCAATTGGAGGCAGGTGTAGATCATTGCCAACAATTGAGGAACCCATTTATGTTCAGTGTTTGTCCACACCCAGTGTGGATTATTGTGTTTGTGCTTGCTGCTCAACGCCATCATTTGCTACTTTGTTTTGTTTTTGTCCTCATTAAAAGATGGATAGCTACAACTACGTCTCGGCACCTGTGTCCTGCCTCCACAACCGTGACAGCGACCCCCCACCCTTTGCCTCACAATGGTTTGATCCACTGCCCCACAGCCCTCAGCAGTGGCACATTGTGCAGGTACAGTGCATGTGTGGGAATCAGACATTCTGAGTCTGTCGTTGGTGTCTGACTTTCAGTAAGTAGGTCAAACAAAGGATATGTTAGACATTTCTTTACTTGTACCACTCAATACAATAAAACACATTTCTGACCATAACCAGCCTTCATTTTCACTGCATTGAATTACAGGTCACACTTTATGTTAGCTAGCGGTTAGCTGACGTTTGCTAGCAAGCTACAGTAACATCAACCAGCGTTTGCAGCCGTTTGAATTCGAGTCAATGACAGAAGCTCACAATGCAATGTATGCAGTGTTTCTTAGCTAGCAAGCTGACAGTGTCTACCGTCTGAAAGACACTCAATGCATGTAGCTAACGTGAGGTTAATCCAGTATGTTTGTTTTGTGTTGGTAGGGTTCACACACGATATCTGAATTTGCAGAGCTGCAGTAGCAGGCAAACCAATGGCGCAAACTAAAACATTAATGTATTACAGCACTACTTTTGGTGTCCCCCTCAAGAATTGCTCTTGAGAAAATTTGATGTAATTGTCCCCTCCAAAGTTCAGATCAGATTTTTGCCCCTGGTCACAGCTGTCAGTGGACTTAGTCACGGACCTACCACCTGCAGAGGGGAAAATGACCATCGCCGTAGACAGGTTCTCGAAAATGGTCAGATTCATCCCACTACCAGGGCTCCCCTCTGCCCTCCAGGCCGCTGAGATGCTGTTCCAGCAGGTTTTCCGTCTGTATGGGCTTCCGGAGGACATTGTGATGGACTGCGGCCCCCAGTTTACATCCCGTGTCTGGAAAGCCTTCATGTCCAGTCTGGGGTTTGCGGTCAGCCTCACATCCGGGTATCACCCACAGGCTAACGGGCAGGCGGAGTGCACTAACCAAGAATTGGGAAGGTTCCTCCAGTCCTACTGCATGGACCGTTTAGGTGAGTGGAACCACTTTCTCCCCTGGGCGGCATACTCTCAAAACTCCCTGCGCTATTCCTCTACAGGTCTCCTCGAGGCCACACCTGTTTTCACTTATTCATTAGTTCAGTATATATTTGTTCTGTTAGTCACTGTTCAGCATGTATCAAGGCCGTAATTACAATATATATTGAGGGGGACACATCCCCCCCAATATTCAAATATGCTCAAAATGTCCCCCCCAATAAATTGATATATAAATTACAAATAAAATAAAAATGCACTATGCTTCGACAGGCAACCATTCAACGCCGTCCAAAATAAGCATTAGCAAATGTAAACAATCATAACTAAACTTAACAAATTGCCGTTATTATTACTACCGGTTCTAGTTTTACGGTTTACTACAGTTCTGCGTGTAGTTTGTCCAGGTGCTGTGGCCGTACCCCAGCAGAAGCTGTTGGTCGACTGATGTAAGCAGGGTTGCCATATCCGAGGGTGGCGGTGGTCACTTGTAAAATAGTCAATGTTGTGCACAAACAAAAGTTGGGCTAGTTTTAAGGCATTTTGGGCTGGTTTTGCGCAGTCATTCTGGAAATGTTTGCTTAATCTGGCTGTAAATGCTGTTGGTATGTACAATCAATGTTGAATACTGTACTGTGTCTATCTCATTACTTTCAAATGTATTAAAAAGTGGAAACCTAGAATGTGATATGAGTGTCTAATATTCTTCCTGTCGATTGTGACAGTTAACATGTCATTTTGCGTTGGAACGGTAATTGTGGAAATAAATAAGGTTGCTAAAAAGTGTCAGTAATTGCATGGAGCGTAAACAAAAGATTTTGGTGAAAAAGGGCCAATTTGCGAGTGGTAATCAATCAACCGTCACTAACGTTATCTATCACAGCTAAGTTACCTGGAAAGCAAATTAGCCACACATTCACCTAGCGACCAACAATGGTGCTCATGAGTCATGTGCGTATTCAACTAACGTTAATGTCTTAGGTGAAGGATTTTTAGATTTGTCAGAATGCCCGTGTGAAGTCTTAGTAAAGTGTCAATCATTTATGTTGCGCTGCATGTGTAATTTATGCAGACAGTAGTTGTTTTCATTGATCGCATATTAGTATAGTATAATGTATACAGCAGTTGTATTTGCTTACTGCATGAAAAAATAGCATTATTAGTGTTTGTTTGATTAAAGTGCAAGCAGTTTTATTAGTCAACTTTCATTCACAGTGAGTGTCATCATGAGCATGGAAGGGTGGCAGTGACATTCATCAGTTTTTTGGCCAGCCTCAGAAAAGAAAAGTAAGCTGAGAGCAGTGAGAAAATGAGTACCAGTCACATGATAGAAGTATACAGTAGTACAAGAGGTGAGTCAATGTTTATTGATATAATAATCATTGTCATTCAGATCAGAAATGGTTAGTAATCCATTCCTGAACATCATGGCAAGAAACACAACTAGTTGACTGATAGTATTTAGTTCATGTTTACTCTGGTGCGTTCAGAGTAAAGAAAGGGAGGGAGAGAGAGCTTGAGCATGTCAACAGGGCAGGGAGAGCAGGTGACATGTAGTAGGTAAGTGAGAAATGGAGCAGACTGATCTGATATCGCCATGTTGGTGTTTTTTTGACGACATCATACTTAATGTTGGCACAACTGAGGTTAGGCTTAGGCACAGGCCCCACTGAGGTTAGGCTTAGGCACAGGCCCCACTGAGGTTAGTTTTAGGCACAGGCCCCACTGAGGTTAGTTTTAGGCACAGGTGTCTCTGAGGTTAGGGTTAGGTCAAAGGGTGGGGAGCAGGGGAATATTCTGTCTTTGGACTGGGGTAACCAACTAACTACAGGTCAGTTGCAATGACGGTCCTGGAGCAAAATTAATTATGATGTTGTAGAAACAACACCAACACGGTGATATCAGATTGTGTGAATATTGATGGTTAAGAGTCTTATAAATATTTTAAACATTTTTGAATCTTTTACTTGGGGGGACCCCCAGATCCCCGGCTGATTTGGTCCCCCCCAATGTTAACTCCATGGCCAACGGCCTTGGCATGGATTATTTTTTCCTGTTGTGTATACATGAGGTGCTGTTCTTTGATTGGACTTAATAAAACAAGAGAATAACCGTTATTGCAGGGTTTTTGTTTTTCTTTCCCTTTTGCCTCATCTTTACACACACATTGCACACGCACCGTCACATTAGGTTTCAACTGTAAAGAGAAGACTTCGAGCTGCAAGTTTGACAGGTGGAGTGGCAGTAAGAGAGGCATTGCTAAGATTGCAAAATAAGCAAAAGAGGCTTGCCTGGGCCATGAGGGACCACCAGTGAATTACTGAAGACTGGATGAAGGTCTTATGGACTGATTAATCAACATTGGAAATCTTCGGTTCATCACACAGGATTTTTATACGCCGTTGAAGTAGGAGAAAGGATAGTTCAGAGTGAGTAACAAAACCAGAGCACAGCATTTTGCAGCATCATGCAATACCCTCGTATACGCCTAGTTGGTCAGGGGTACATCCTACAGCAAGATAATGACCCAAAACATACCTCTGGGCTCTGTTAGACCTACCGTAGAAAAAACAGAACAAGACAATAGGCATCAAATCATGAAATGGCCAGAACAGTCTTTAGACTTAAACCCCATCGAGCTGGTTTGGGTTCAGCTGGGCAGAAGGGTAAAAGCAAAGCAACCTGCAACACATTTCAGGGAACTTCTTTAACAGTCTTAGAAAGATTTTTCCAAACAATCATGTGTTCCATTGTTGAAAGAACTCCATTGATTTGTAGAAAGACAACAAATAATGGATTTGTCACATTATTACAGGCATGGAATGTGCTACTAGTAGCTTGAAACTGTAATTATCCCTTTATGCACACATACACACTAACACACAATGGTGTGAACGAATCAACACATCATCACCAACACCCCAATAAAAGATTCCAGAATATTTCAATGGCTGCCAGCAGGGCCAGCTTGCCCTCATCCAGACCTTGTCAAGGTGCCGATAAGAAGGCACCAGGAGAGTTGCCTCTGGGAGAAGGAGCAGAAGCTCAAAAGAGATGAGTGCTAGTCTACTCTTCTTTTTTGTCTCCAATTGTTTTTTATGCTTTAATTTCAGAGTACATTAAGACATTAAACTGTGTGAATAAAAAAAAAAAGAAAAATCGGCCAGTGGTGTAGCTAGCTAACTGCAATTTGTGTTTCTGTAACGTAATGCCTTGGCATTATTCATACAGATTGATACAATTTGTGAACAAACTGGTCCAGTAAACATAGTAAGTATCAGGGCAGTTAAAAATAAGAAGTGTATTGAGAAATAAAAACATTTTTTCAGGGAAGACATGATTGAATGTCACGGATTGGTGGGTGGCAGAATTAATCGCAGACAGGTTGGTAGTTCAACAGGCCAAAAGGCAGATTTATTGAACCAAAAAACAAAAAAAGGAACAGCACACAAACTAACAGTGTCCCATGGACAAACAATAACCGACAACACCATGAAAAACAGGGCAACTTAAATTGGGTCCCCACTCAGAGCCAGCTGCCTCTGCTTGTGAACAACTGGAACAAAACGGAGATGCATAGAGGCATCTACAGTTGTGCTCATAAGTTTGCATACCCTGGCAGAAATTGTGAAATTTTGGCATTGATTTTGAAAATTTGACAGATCAAAAAATAAAAAATATATATTTTATTGAAGGATAGTGATCATATGAAGCCATTTATTATCACATAGTTGTTTGGCTCCTTTTTAAATAATAATGATAACAGAAATCACCCAAATGGACCTGAGCAAAAGTTTACATACCCTTGAATGTTTGGCCTTGTTACAGACACACAAGGTGACACACACAGGTGAAAATGGCAATTAAAGGTGAATGTTCCACACCTGTGCTTTTTAAATTGCAATTAGTGTGCACGTGTGTAAATAGTCAATGAGTATGTTAGCTCTCACATGGATGCACTGAGCAGGCTACATACTGAGCCATGAGGAACAGAAAAGAACTGTCAAAAGAGTTGCGTAACAAGGTAATGGAAAAGGATATAAAAAGATATCCAAAGCCTTGCAAATGCCAGTCAGTACTATTCAATCACTTATTAAGAAGTGGAAAATTCGGGGATCGCTTGATACCAAGCTAAGGTCAGGTAGACCAAGAAAGATTTCAGCTAAAACAGGCAGAAGAATTGTTTGGGATACAAAGAAAAACCCACAGGTAACCTCAGGAGAAATACAGGCTGCTCTGGAAAAAGACGGTGCGGTTGCTTCAAGGAGCGCAATACGACGATACTTGAACAAAAATGAGCTGCATGGTCGAGTTGCCAGAAAAAAGCCTTTACAGCGCCAATACCACAAAAAAGCCCGGTTACAATATGCCCGACAACACCTTGACACGCCTCACAGCTTCTTGCACACTGTAATTTGGAGTGACGAGACCAAAATAGCCACAAATGGTCACAACCATTTGAAGCGCTATAAGCGCTATGTTTGGAGAGGGGTCAACAAGGCCTATAGTGAACAGAATACCATCACCACTGTGAAGCATGGTGGTGGCTCACTGATGTTTTGGGGGTGTGTAAGCTCTAAAGGCACAGGGAATCTTGTGAAAACATGCTCCATTCATCTTGCCATCAATTATCAGAAAATACTGGCAGACAATTTTCATTCTTCTGCACAAAAGCTGCGCATGGGACGCTCTTAGACTTTCCAGCACGACAACACAAGGCCAAATTGACCCTCCAGCGGTTACAGCAGAAAAAGGTGAAGGTTCTGGAGTGGCCATTACAGTATCCTGACCTTAATATCAGCAAGCCACTCTGGGGAGATCTCAAACGTGCAGTTCATGCAAGACGACCTAAGACTTTGCATGACCTGGAGGCATTTTGCCAAGATGAATGGGCAGCTATACCACCTGCAAGAATTCGGGGCCTCAATGACAACTATTACAAAAGACTGCATGCTGTCATTGATGCTAAAGGGAGCAATACATAGTATTAAGAACAAAGTGTGTGCAGACTTTTGAACAGGGGTCAGTTCATTTCTTTCTTTGTTGCCACGTTTTGTTTTATGATTGTGCCACTCTATCATGACCTACAATTGAATGTGAATCCCATAAGAAATAAAAGATGTGTTTTGCCTGCTCACTCATGTTTTCTTTACAAATGGTACATATATTACCAATTCTCCAAGGGTATGCAAACTTTTGAGCACAACTGTATTTCCTGCCAGGTCCTGACTATGGCCCCCAGCCAGTGTAGAGATGACTAGGGCCATCCTCATAGCCACGACCTGACATTGACAGGTTTGTTGAGGTTAACAACACCACCAGTATAAGTTTGAAGTGCTTTAAAGTGAGTTTTCTCTTGCTATGCAACTTTTGCAAGATCGGGTAGCACCGTTTCAATTCATGAATTTGGATGAAGCTAATGATGGTAACTCCAGGCTAGGAGAAACTTAAAGAAAGGTTGATTGTAAAATATTATACCATGGGCTTTCAAACACAAATCCAGGTGAGAATTTCACACAAAAATGTTGTTGGATCAAACTACCCCTTTAAGTTGAGCCAAGGGACTACCTTTAACTTTATTCTTTATTGACAGAGAAAGTGGTAAATATAGAGGGGAGTTGCTAAAATAGCAGTGCCAGAACCCCATGCTTCAGTATTTCGTGTACGGTTAAGGCAGCAGCTTAGACCACTGGACCACCCAACGCCACGTTATCAAAACTCTCATGCTTACTTTAATTCTGATTTTATATCTGTGGAAATAACGTCCTGACTGCAGGCATCTGTGATAGTACACAATTTAATTTGACTTAGTGCTGCTGAATGTAGTTGTTAACATATCTAAACGTTGTCAACATATCCAGCTCTCCAAAACGCATGTTCATATCTAATTGTGTTTTGTCACTTACCTATTAAATTATGATCTAGACTACGTCAAAATATCAATGTTAAACAGGCATACTAAAAGATCATGACACACACATACACTATCTACAACAGAGAGGGGACGGAGACCTCAAGTGGGAGCAGAATATCACCTCGCTGACAAAGAAAGCTCAGAAGAAAATGTACTTCTGCGGCAGCTGAAAAAGTTCAACCTGCCAAAGATTATCATGGTGCAGTACACTGCCATCACAGAGTCCATCCTGACCTCCTACATCACAGTCTTGTACGCTGCAGCCACTGCCAAGGACAAGGGCAGGCTGCAGCGCATCATCCGCTCTGGAGAGAGTGATTGGCTACAATCTGACGTTTCTACACCTACACACCTCCAGGACGCGGAGGCAAGCGGCAAAGATTGGGGCTGATCCCTCTCACCCAAGAAATGGACTATTCAGAACTCTCCCCTCTGGCAGAAGGTTGAGGTCTATCAGGACCAAAACCTCTCACCACAAGGACAATTTCTTTCCTACAGCAGTAGGCGTAATGAACATGCCCCTGGAGTCAAACTGACTATAGCCCACCCCCCACATAGACACACAACCCTCAACTGGACATTTCTTGCACCTTACATATTTTTTTCCAGTATATTTTTTTAGTAATTTATTCATGCTCAGTCTACTCTTTTTATGCTCAGTCCTCCATTCTTATTTGTTTTACATTTTGTACAAATTGCTGCACTAATGGACCAGAACAAATTCCTTGTTTGTTGTGAAACTTACTTGGCGGTAAAACTCTCTGATTCTGAGTCGATCAATGTTACATTGGTAATAACCTTTAGCTGGTACTCATTGAAAGGTGCATTTCACACTACACGGTCCTTTAAAAGAGATTCATCAGACTTCTGCTGAAATCGCAATCATGGAAAATACATCGGATGTCAGCTCCTTTAAAAGTGAACTACAGAGCAGTTGTCAACAGGATGTTGATTAAATCTGGTTACTGAGATGTACAATTTTCAATCATTTTTTCTCTTACATTTTCCTTGAGTGGTACAGGGTGGGGGATACTACTTGGGGTGTCTAATGCAAGTATGAGGAGACTACACGCCAATGTAAACTGATGGATTGTTGAGAAAGTTTAAATGGGGATTATTTCAGGCTCTGTGAACAATTTAATAGAATTTTTTTTTTGAAACATTAACTTAAACTGCAGATGTTTTTTTACTCATATATGCTATTAGTACAGCAAAACACATACCTATGATGAGAATTTTTAATAAAAATAATTACCGGACAGTTTCTAGCTGTTCATTGAAAGTCTGATTTGAAAACATAAGTCAAATGTAATTGACTATTAATAGTAAAAGCATTAATACGACTGGCACGGTTATAACAAAACTGCCATGTGTGTATTTTTAGGAGCTTTGCGTTCTACAAATCTTAGTATTAATCATAATATAAGACATTACTTAAGGTTCAGAGCAGCAATATTTTTATTTGTGTGTCTTGTATCGTTTTGTACAACAGCTGATTAAACTAACTCACTAAAGAGTTGAAATATACTTTAAAAAATGTCCTGATTATCAATGATTGAAAATTGAATGTATCGTTTTTTTCTTTACCATTTTGGTAGAAACGTGTTTCCGTCAAAATTAAACAATGGATTCAACAAACAAGTTCCATTGTGTAATTGTCTAGGGATGATTAATAAAACAATGACATATGTTACAGTTCTCAAGGGTAACAGGACACAAGCGCAGAGGTGACTTACATAAAGGTGCTTAAATTCCAAGACAGACTTCTTTACACGGCTTGACAAAAATAACGTAGACTGCAACATCCAACAATAACTCACAAGAAACACTAGGGCAGGAAACACTTAAATAGGGACTTAACAAGGGGTAAACGAGGAACAGATGACAAGAATAAACTGGACAGGTGAAACCAATAAACTAAGGGGAACTAAACAGAACATAGAAACAAAGGAACTAGACCTGAAACACACAGAACATAGAAACAGAATGACCAGTGCAGGCCTTTTGCGTCAATAACTCACCGGGTGTGCGTAGACTAGATTCTACCTTCTACAGTGTAACTCTAAGGATTCTCTCAGGGGCAAGGTCAAGGAGTTGTGAAGAGTAAAATGTTGTTGTTCTAATTCAATCCAGCCCTTCTTTCAGCAAAATGTAAATCCTCTGGTTCAGCAAGAAGGAACTTTAGTCACATCCTGTTCAACACATAAACACTATATTTACAGGTTAAGATGTTCATCATGACTTTTGGCAGGCAAGTGGAAAGTTTTTGCCTTTCAATCTTAAAGGACCATTCCACCCTGGTGGACCCTTAGCTGGTTTTTACCATGTTTGAGAGATTGCTAGATCAGTGAAATTTGTTCCACGCATAATTGGCCAGAAGGTGAGTGGTTATGGGATTTGTGTGCTAAAAAACATACTCTAGTACAGTTCCTCAACCCTGCTCCTGGGCGCCCCTCCGCCCTGTATGTTTTAGATCTCTCCCTGCTCTGTCACACCTGATGCAAATGACCAGCTCATTATCAAGTCGTTCATGAGCTACATCAGGTATGTTAAGGCAAGGAGAGATCTAAAACATGCAGGGCAGGGGGGCGCCCAGGAGCACGTTTGAGAAACACTGCTCTAGTATGTCAATGTGTATTGAAGTGAAATCTAAAACATAAAATTGTAGTCATGCTTTGTTTTATTTTGCAAAACTGTGATTATTTCGCAAAAATGTGACACCAATCAAGCTACGAGCTGTGTGTAGTGGCGGTTGTCCTTTAATGATTGAGCCATTGGATGCCTGTCAGTGATGTTCCCTTACACAGATACAAACAGATGACTGATTAAATGAAAACCCAATGTAAAGTGTCTCATTAAGGTGTTGGCCGAGCTGCCAGAACAGCTTCAATGAGCCTTGACATAGATTCTATGAGTCTCTGGAACTCTATTGAAGGGATGGAACACCATTCTTCCAAAATATATTCCCTAATTTTGGTGTTTTGATGATGGTGGTGGAGAGCGCTGTCTAACACGTCTTCACATCCCTCTGGGGCTGGTGGACCGAGATCTCCAGTTAACCTACATTGCTGGTTCTACTGCAAGCCAGGGGGGACCAGGCGTGCCTGACACCACTCTTTTTGTACAGTGGGACACCTGCTGCTTTGTGTGTCTAGTTTATACCACCTTACCACCTGGGAGCGCTGTGAGGCCAAGGATCTTATTTCGGACTCACACGTATGACAAAGTTTTGGATGCAAGTGATCCAGGGCCCTAGTGCCTCTGGGATCGGGCCAGGTTGTTTTGACCAGCGCCACCACTTTCAATGTTTCTGTTATTTATAGAGTTGCTCCCCACTGTGCCACTTCAATGGGTTACAACGATGGGTCCGCTCAGGTACTCTGTTTGGAGGTGTTTGTGTCAATGTATCTTACCTTGGTGTCCTGTTCTAGAAAAATACTTCTCATGTGTGTATTATAAGCACTTCACAGACCAGTCAATCAGGCAGTTTCAAGATTTTGTATGTTTTTTTTATTTATTATCCCTTTACAAATTATTCTTTACCTCAAGCAAGCTATGGGCTGACATGCCCTCTCTGGATTCTGACTAGTCAATTGTGCAATCGGTCAGTTCCCTAATTGGTTTCAAGGTGGTTAGGGTGGATGGCACACTAAATGTTACATCCTCTACTTCCTCAGTTACTAACTCCAGGGCGTTTTGGCTAGGTCCAGTAAGCTGGGTCTCGCCAGTCTAAAATCAGTAAGCCCGGCACCTAAGTATGCCATATGGATGTAGGGGTCAGTTCTCCCTGAATTGAGAGTGGAATCGCCTTAACCTATCTTCAGTCCTTCAAAAAAAAGGTCCTTCACACAGTATTCATACATGTTATTCTTGTGTCTCCTCTTCTCCCTCAGTGTCCCGTACACAGTGCTCCTTCAACTCTTGCAACATCATCTTCATCCTGTTGTGGTCTATGGTACCCTGTGCCTTCAGGATGTCCATACATGTGCTCAGTGGCAGAGGGTAGAGGAAGTAATCTCCTTTTCTACTGAAGTGGCTCAGGTGCTCCCTCTGGTTTCTGTTTTGGAGAATCATCTTGAGCCATTTCGTTTGCTAATTTTCTGTTTCTCAACAACATTGATCCAAAATCTCTCATAGGTGTTCAATTAGGTTTAGATCTCATGAATACTCAAACTATTCAATGACCCCTCATTCCCTGTGAATAGAGGGCATTGTAATTGTGGAAGAATCCCAATAATGAACCCTCAGTGGCAAGTCAAGAGGCAAGTCACTTAGACACTTGCCATCTTGATCCAAAATTGAGGTTAACTTGGCCTGCTCAGAATGTACAGCTCCGCAAAAAAAATAGAGACCACAGCACCTTTTTCTTTCCTTTCCAAAAAAGTTGAAAAGGAAGGTTTTGAGTGAGGAACCGAAGGGCTAAAATTAAGAGCCCACTTCAAATCGAACGCCTCTGTTCCTCACTCAAAACTTTCCAACTTTTTTGGAAAGGAAAGAAAAAGGAGCAGTGGTCTCATTTTTTCCCAGAGCTGTATATACAGTATCTCACAAAAGTGAGTACACCCCTCACATTTTTGTAAATATTTGATTATATCTTTTCATGTGACAACACTGAAGAAATGGCACTTTGCTACAATGTAAAGTAGGGAGTGTACAGCTTGTATAACAGTAAATTTTCTGTCCCCTCAAAATAACTCAACACACAGCCATTAATGTCTAAACCGCTGGCAACAAAAGTGAGTACACCCCTAAGTGAAAATGTCCAAAAGTGTCAATATTTTGTGTGGCCACCATCATTTTCCAGTACTGCCTTAACCCTCTAGGGCATGGAGTTCACCAGAGCTTCACAGGTTGCCACTGGAGTCCTCTTCAACTCCTCCATGATGACATCACGGACAACATACCTCCCACTCACCGAAGGACCCCATTGCCCCCCGCCAAAAAATTGTATGGGGGTATTCTGGGCTGGTTGCTGGATCTGCCTCTTGGAATGCTGACGTGGTGTCCACCAGCATCGCCAAATGATTTGCGGCTTTGGATCCTCTGGCCAGGGATCCAGACCAAATCTCTTCAAACACGCAGCGGATCTCCTCTGCTGTTGGTTGCTGCGCTGTCCTGGTTTGGTGGTTCATTCTGTCACGGTCATGGAGGCAGGACACAGGCACAGAATCAATTGTAAACATCCTTTAAATGTTTTTCTTCTCAAAACCAACAGAAAACAACAAAAGGAGAGGCACAACTGAGAACTGAGGCAAACAGCACAAACAATGGACTACAAACTAAAGCATAACAAGAGCAGCTTAAATAGGGTCCCCAAACAGAGACAGAAAGGTGCAGCTGCCTCTGATTGGGGAGAACAGAAAACAGAAGCGCAGAGATGCCTAGAGGCATCCCCACGGTCAGCCCCTGGCTGTGGCCCCCGGGTGCATAGAGATGCCTAGAGGCACCCCAGCCAGGACCTGACAGACAAGATTGTTGTCTCAAAGGAATCGCTAACACAATCTCCATTGTCAACCTGGAAAAGCTGTTAGCCAATACAATCCTGATTTCAGTGAAAGGTCTTCAGTGGACAAGCCTAAGATTTCTCATGAATAAGCATTTTCAAAAAGAGTACACCAGTTTCCTTTCTGATGTTATTGAAAAGGGATATGCTGAGGTGGTGCCACAAGAGCAAATAAAAATATAGCTGCAAGCAGCGATTAAGGGGACCAAGTAATGATAAAAGGACACTTTGAAGCCCCTTGGAATATATATGTTACTGTAACTAAGCAATTGTCTTTACATTTCCAACTTCAATTAAAGCTGCAAGCAGCATTTAGTGGGTTTCAGCATTTAGTTAGCATGAAAAGTATGCAATATGGTATGTAGGGTAAAAGACAAACTGTACACATGTACAAACATTAACTCAATGTTGGAAGGATGTTTTTTCCTGTCCAATGGTGACCCCATGTAGTTTTTTTACATACTGGTCTGGTTCATACAATACTTGAAGATCTTCATACATAGATGCCAAATGTCAAACTACACCAAGATTGGTCATTTGCTGCCATATGAGTAGTGTTTGAAGTGTTTTTCAAAATAACTAAGATGGCTGAAAATCCATGATGGAGATTTTTTGGGTCTCAGTGGCAAAAATGTTCATAGTGAGGAGATATGGACTGATTTCTAAGACTAGGTCAAAAGGGATGGGTGTGGTGAATTTTCAAAAACTCCAACTTTACAGGCTTGTGCCACCATGAGGCTGATTTGCATGTCCACTGCACCAGAAGTTGTGTTTCTTGACGCTTTACTATATTAATTTGGGTACCTTTACACCATTTTAACTCACAGGAATTTGCAAAAAGGACAGTTTTTTGTCAGAAGAATAATATTAGTGAACGGGAAAAAACATAATAGGATTTTGGCATACTGTTTAAACCCTAATGACACAAATTGTCAATTGACTTTGATTGCGGAATAGCTTAGATTATTACAACATAACATTCTCAGCATCAGTGTAATAAAAGAAGATAGTAGATGAATGTCACACTCACAGACATCTTATATAGTGAAAAGATTAATTTTTCTAAGCTACACATTGAAAATGGAAATTACTATTTGAAAGGTTAAGTTAAAAAAATATTAAAACTAGCCGAGCTAGATAATGTAGGTAATAAATTAGAGAAGTTATTTCTGTACATTAATAACAATTACACCATTACCAGAATTGAGTAGTTATGTCAAATCATTTTTATTGATAATTTAGCAAGTTTCTAATAAAGGAATCAATTTCCATTTTTGTTTTACTCCACTTTGAAGATTGTAAATAAAAATAACAATGTGTTTACAGACAAATCAAATGCATTAATATAAAAAATATGTACAAGTATACATTTTAGTCATTTAGCAGATGCTCTTATCCAGAGCGACTTACAATAAGTACAGGTACATTTTCCTGGAGTAAATTAAGGTGGAGTGCCTTGCCCTAGGACACAACAACATTTGGCTCAATTGGGAATCAAACAGAACTTTACAATTACAAATTTCACTCAAACTATAGAGCCACTTGAACACACACACACACACACACACACACACACACACACACACCCAAAGACACGCACAAAACACTCAGCATAAATCCAGGTTTGCGTGGCATCTATAAAACAAATAATATTGTTAGTCAATTTGAAATACATTTTATGGAAACCTTTATTTTAGCCATGGATTTGATCTGAAATCTAACAGGATTGGAATAATTTACAAATGTTGCTGTTTTGAAAGGACATTTTTACTTTTATTCACCAACGTGGTATTCAACTGATCAAAGTATAGTCGGGACATCAAATGTGGAAAGATGTGGAAGGAGCAAACGTACAACTAAAAAGAATAAGTACATCACAATATGTAATTTCAGAAATGGACACCTCACATCCTCGGCTTCATTTAATTCCTTTCTGCCATTTGTAACCTAATACCAACCTTAACACATGCCAGTGCATTACATACTGTGACAACTCAATAACACAGACAACGTTAAGATTAATTTAAATAAACTAAATAGGTTTCAGCAGGATTTAATATAATGGAAAATTATTTTCTAGAACCAAACAAACATTTTAGAATTATTTAAGGATGAGGTGTTGTAAAAACTTCCCTTAGTGTCTTTCAGAATTCACCTAGCAAATGTACACACTGAAAATGGAAAACACTACTGCAAAGATAAAGTTAAAAATTATTTTAAAACTAGCCAAGCAACTTTGACATTTAAGTTAGCAAAATACAGGGTTGGAACTTTTCTTTTTCTAAGTGAGGGTGAAACATTTTTGTAAAGCTCCTGAATTCTAAAATTGTACACAACTGAATATCCTGCTGAGACATGGTGCACCAAGTCATGTGGGCTGAATTACCATGACAGTGAAACATGTAGAACGTCATTACAGCGTGACAACAAAATGTTTTAATATTAAAGAATTTGGTAGATAACTGATAGACCCTGTGATAACTCTCCTTAAACGTCCTAATATCGGTCGTCAATCTCAGAAATGATTTCATCTTGACTGATGCTAGAAGAGTGATCTATAGCCTGTCTTAAAACAGCTTTGTTAGCTGTCTATAGCGTAGCTCTCCAGCACAGCACTAATCAACTAGCTAGCAAACGTCATGTAGCTCAATTAGTAAATTAGCTAGCTACAATACTGCATACAAAACAGCTATAAGATGTTTGGTCGTTATCTGCCATCAACCTTGTTTGAAACAGGAACTATCTTGCTATATCAATGAGAGAGCGGGCAATGTATGCTTTACGTACTTGTGCACAAAATTGTGAGAAATTAGGTTGCCAACTAGCGCAATCAAACACACCTTACTATGCGATATACTACTTCGTTTCAGGAAAACTCACGCGCAAGCAGCTTCTGTTGCAAAGAAGTCTAGCTGCACAAACCAGTACCAGAAACGATTATGAAACAAAGAGGCGAGATGTCAGAGTTTGATACCCTCTGGCTCTGAGTATTTTTCTGTTGCCTTGGCCTGCCTGCCACCCTGAAATTACTGCCAGGTGCTGAAGCACATCATCCTAATTTTTTCACCATAAAAAGTGGAAGAGGGGGACAACAATGCAATTTTCACCAAATTCAAAATGGAGGAAAATCCAAGGGGCGAATTTGAAAAACCCCATAGACTTATTTGGTCAGCATTAGAAGGGGCATGTATGGAACTTGGCTGCATGACTCTACGACATTCGGTTCATGGGATATGCATGCTCAAACCTTGAACATTTGACTAAGTACTACAGTGCCACCATGGGGTGTATAGGTACAGTAATGGCCGAGGCCCTTTGGGCCTCTCATGGCAACAAATATGCAAAGTTTCATGCAAACTGAGCCACATATGGCCGAGTTACAGGCCTCTGAAAATGGGCCCGGAGAAAAAGAATAATAATTAAAGTTGCAAGCAGCATTTAGTGGGATTCTGCATTGAAGCTACTACTAGCCAGATTGCACATTTTTTTCAACTTATATCCATAGTTGCAAGCAATACAACAACTATGTTTTTTCCTTTCCTATAGTGCCCCCATGTGGCCAAATTTAAACATCATTCACACAAAGTAAAAACAACCCTGATCATGTGCACCAAATGTAATCTCACTGTGACAAAAAAAGCAAAAAACAACAGATAGTGTGATGGTTATTATGCCGCCACTGTTAGGCCAAACTGAATGTACTTGCATGTTACATTGCAATAGTTTTCAGGACATTTACCTCATATGGTTTTATAATACAATATTATGCATCAGATAAATATGGACACTTCAAATGTCTGACACTATCAGAGCAGTATAACACCTTAAGCACCAAACAATGTAACTAAGTAGTTGCTTGAAATTATCAGAATGTTATAAGTGTAGCATAATTGTATGTTAAATATAACTGAATGGATGTTTATCAGTCTTCCCCAGCGCAGAGCATATTAATGAATTCACCGTTTGCTTGTACGATAATGATGGGTTCAGAAGAGATAAGTAAACATACCTTTGAAAATTATAATGATTACGTATGTGTATTAACACCAATGATTGAGCAAACTATTCCTGTAATAATTTTTTAATTGCGATGATCAAAAGACTTACAGGTGGCAACAATAAAAACAATACCTTTCCAGATTTTCGTTTAAAATGAAATGAAAAACTGTAAAAATTTGTTGACTTTGGTAGGGCACGGGCATATAGCCTATGTACCCATGTGTTATTGTTAAATTACAACTCAGATTTCATTCTAACTGCCATGTCTACAATTTAAAGGTACAATTGATAAGTTTAGCCCTCAGTTAGAAGTGGAGCTGTAGAAACCAATGACAACAGAGAAATTACTAAACTACTGAGAATGGATTATCTACTGAGGCTTAAACACAACACCCTCTCTACCAAAGGCACATTTTTAATAGCTAAATCATTGGTTATAATATTCATGTCACCAGAATGATTTAAGGTGAACTAATGCTAGTTTAGACAGACCCTTCTAGCATTTATTTTTGATGAAATAATCATGGCAACGTTGCATTTCACTAAATATTTGCTTATATTAGCAAGTCGTTGTACAAATAAAACCACAGAATAAACTTAGCTACATGAGCATACATTAGCTACTGGGGCTTGAATGCATGACACCATCTCCACAAGGTCAAGTTATTATTAGCTAAACCGTATGTCATAATGTTCATGTCAACAGAATGATTTTAGATGGACTAACGTTAGCTTAAACTGAGGTTAGTTAAACATTTCCGTTAGCTAACGTTACTAGCTAGCCAATGCGGTTAGCAATTGTCGCTAACGTTAGTGTCGTTAGCTATTTTTAATTGACTCTGCTAGGTAGTTTTCTTAAATGAAATAATCATGGCAACATTGTATTCCACTAAATATTTGCCTATAATAGCAATTCATTGCACAAAGGAAAAGAGTGGATTAACATAGTTACTGAGAATTGATTAGCTTCTGAGGCTACTGAGCATTGATTAGCTACTGATATTAAATCAATATTTTTGTGATGCTCACTCTCAATTAACCATTATCTAAAACTGTTCATGAATCACCTACCAGACTCCTAATAAAAACCACTAGCTACTAACTAATGAGGCAATATGAATTCCATGTGCAGTATAGTGTGTTGCATTTGTGGTTAAAATATAGTTTTGAAAAAAGCAGAAAATATAGTTTTGCTGGATGTAGCGAAGTGCCCCATGATTTCACATTATACTTGTAATTTTACAAAGTCTACTGAGTATTTCATACAATAAATTCACTGCGGTACTGAAGAGTTTTTCTGCAATAAATATCCTTTGTACATTACAGTGGGGAGATGGAAAATATAGTGTGGTTGGAATGAGCACAAGCAAATTAACAACACTACCATCAAAATAGGATTTCTTTATATTAGATAATGTTCTCTACATTAACTTAAAGTTCTAAACATTTCTCAGAGTGCTCCACTTTATAATATTCTCCAACTTATGTAAAGTATTATTGAAATAGTCATTTTATTTAGTTTATAATTTCCCCCACATAGCGAAACATTATATACATTTGGCAGCAACAATAAGACTTCATTTCAATATATGAAATCGGAAGTCTTATTGTTGCTGCCAAATGTATATAATGTTTCGCCGCAGACTTATTTTTAAGTGAAAATACAAAAACCGCATGTCTTATTCTTGCTAAGTTAAATAAATAAATAGGCCTGGAAGTATAGAGCAGTATAGTTGTTTTTAACTGTTTTGTGAGTGCAATTCTTTTAATGCCAAATCCTTTACACGAACCGTACACGATCAGTTGCATGGATATAGTGGAGGTGGTAGTCGCTGGCCACAATGACCTGCGGTTACTTAATCACAGAATCGCAAACTCCTTTTAAATTTCACAGTTTGAAATCTAACTTACACATTTTCGAACTAGAATCAAAATCGGTACACCACTATATCCTATATTAGCATAACAGTGTATTTTCTAAGTCCATAAATCGTAGATTAAATGACAAAGTATTCATCCCCTCTTGAAAGTCATTAGCCCCTGATCAACTTCTGTACATCTAAATGGCAGCTACATTTATCTACTACCTTGCTGGTTAAAACGAACTATTACCTGGTTACAGTCCTAACCTGTTTACCTTTCAAGTAGGTCCAGGTCAGTAACCAAAACAAACATGTTGGACGGGCATTTGATTTCCAAGGGGGGGGGGCATGTTTATCCTACTTACCAACAATGATTAGTGACTTCAGCACAATGGACGCAAAGCTAATGATTCTAGCATGTATGGCTGCCTAATGCTATGGGCTATTAGGCTATTGTCATTCGACCATCCCACATTCACAGTGACAGTGGAATAAAGCGATTTAACAAGAGGCTTACAACACTAATTACAGAAACATGGTGAATGAAACCATCAATGATGTACAGTACCATTAAACATTATGTCAGGACCCAGCAACACAAATATACATCGCAAAGCCCAAATCAATTACATTACAGGTACCAAAGAAACAAGAATGTACTCACAAAAATGATGTTCCCTTGACGCTGTAAGCCAGGTGTACTTTTCGTACTTTGGTTCCTCGCAATTTCCAGGTTTTCTCAAAATAGGCTTTGCCCGTAAATCCGCCACCAAATCCATTTCTTCTCCTCCATTGTGCGTTAAGAAACAACAGGGCGCAGTACAAATCTAAACAAAAAATCTAACAGAAAGCACTGCATCTACTACATCCTTAACCTGAACGGTTGCTAGTTGGGGGTTTGTTCGACCCTTCCTCACAATTTCCTTGTTTTCTCTAAAAAGGCTTTGCCAGTAAATTCGCCACCAAATGCATTTCTTCTCCTCCATTGTGCGTTAAAAAGACAACAGGGCTCAGTACAAATCTAAACAAAAAATCTAACGGAAAGCACTACATCTAAAAAATCACAACCTCTCAAAAGAAAGTTAAAATAAATCTTAAATGTTCCTACATTACGTCCTAACTAGTTCTACCTCACTTAAGTAGCTGGCTCTCCGATTACACCACCTGAAAAATGCGCATGTAGGCAAGCTAGAAGACTGCTACGTGCCAAAGGAGAGGCTCATTATGGCAAACTCGAAAATCTGATTGGTTGAAGAATATGACAATCAACAACCTCCTCCCCATTTGCTTCACCAGAAGATGGGATTATCTCGAAATTTTATAGGTCTCAGGAAAGATTTTCACCCGGAGACAGCACATGTGGAAAATCTGATTGGATAAAAGCTCTGATTTATCTGAGCTGCACTGGAAACAGCACAACCGAGGGAGAGAAAAGCAATGAAACTACGTCAATAGACTGATGGGAAGGAACTTTGTAAAATACATCTAGCGTTAATGAAAATATGTATTAAATTATAAAAATATAATTTTCTGATTCTGATATCACTAGGCCAGCAAAAAAGGCCTCTGGTCAGCAGCAGTTTAGAAAAATATCTTATTGTATACCAAATAATAACTTTATCAAGTCATCAATGCTTTGTAATTATTAGCGACATAAAATGTTAACTAGTGTGTCATTAATTACCATTTCTGAAATTTCCGACACAGTTTAAGAAATACAACCTCATTCCCAATTATAGTCTACCATACTATTTTGTTCAGTTGCATTATATTTCGCTTTTATTGATGTTGCAAATGACAGACTGGAGCGTTTTACCAACCTTACTTGCCGTCCGGTAAAGAAAAAAGACTGATCAACTTAACAATACATGATGTCTGGTCTGCCGCACATGTGGTATTTGACGATTTGCAACTTGTCTGCTAAAGATTGTTTATCAAACAGTCAGATACAGGTGACTCAGAATTCAGGGACTCAGGTCCCAGTATTCAGTGGAATGAAAACAGAAATGGCTGCGCACGTAAACAGTAATTAGCCAAACAAGCTCAACATAACCTTCATAAAGGTGTTTTTCACTGATCGTATTCGTCCATTACTAAATATGCAAGAATCGGAAGTCATTATTTTTCACCATCTTTAGTGAAATATTGAATAATCACGTAAATAAAGGCATTATTAACACACAAACCATTGTCTGCTGGTTAGCATATGTTTTATTGATAAGACAAGTGGAGTGATCCTCAGGAAAATAACACATCTTAGAAGGTTGCTCAATAAATATCCAGTATACTCTTTAACAGTACTACTGCACTAAATAGTTTCAAAATATAATTTAAACCAGTTGAAATCAGAATACTACTCCATATCTAATAAGCAACATGGTGTTTATGGGCTGCCGTGGTGGCAATTTATGTTGTCATAATATACAATTCTGGAATTGTCAGTGCATACTGAAATAACATGCATTAAAAAATCACGCTGAGGGGCCTTAGATGCTACAGAAATAAAGTTTGAAGCATTTTTCACGTATTCAGAACTGCTGAAAAACCATTACGCCCAACTTAATGGGTCTCAATTGCAAATATGTTCCTTTAGAGGAGATGGACTTATACACCTCTTTTCAAGATTTTATTTTAAAACATGGTGAGCGTGGTGAGCTTGCAAATGTGGGGAACCTCAATAGCGCAACCATGTGGTTGATAAAAAAATCTTTGCAGTCATTAATGTTGTATCATCTTTGTTAACATACGCACCAAGTAGAATCATAATACCATTATCCTTATAGGAGATGTGTCTCTATATGTGCAAAACCACGCCTCTGCACATGTTCATCTGTCAGGGGGGGCCATGTTTTTCAACATACTGGCCTGATTGATATAACTTTTGAAGACCATCGTCCATAGATGCCAAATATCAAACTGCGTGAAGATCGGACATTTGTTGCTAGAGAAGTTAATTTTTTAGTGTTTTTCAGAAATTAAAAATGTCCGCCAAACCATTAAAGCGAAGTTAATCAGTCCCAATGGGAAATATGTTCCTTGTCAGGAGGTGGACTTATCTACCCCTTTTCATGGCTGTATCTCAAACGGAGTGAGTATGGTGACATTGCTAATGTGAAAAACCTCAATGGCGCCACCGTGTAGTTGATAAAAAAATCTTTGTAGTCATTTTTTCCGTATGGTCCTTGTCAAAATACGTACCAAGTAGAATTATTACACCATTATCCTTGTAGGCGATGTGTCTATATATGTGCAAAGCCACGCCCCCTCACATGTTCATTGGTCAATAGCATCCATGTCTTTTGACATAATGGTCTGGCTGATAAAACTTTTGAAGACCATGGTCCCTAGATGCTAAATATCAAAGTATGTGAAGATCGGACATTTGGTGCCAGAGGAGTTAATTTTTTTGCGTTTTTCAAAAAATCAAAAATGGCGGAAAATCCATCATGGCGGACTTTATGGGTCCCGGCAAAATTGTTCATCATGAGGAGATACACCTATGTACCAATTTTCAATTCTCTAGGTCACAAGGGGTGGGTGCGGTGAGCTTGCAAATAGTGCAACTTTGGAGGTTTGTGACAGTGCCACTATGAGGCCGACATGCATGCCATTTCACCAGAAGTTGCGGCCCTTGGCTTTACTACCATAAAAATGTGGGCACAATTAAGCCATTTAATCTCACGGGAATTTGCAAAAAACACCCTTTTTTGCCGGAATAATAATAATAATAATGAACCGGAACAAACACAATAGGGTTTCACCAGTGAACTGCTGAAACCCTAATAATGAACCGGAACAAACACAATAGGGTTTCACCAGTGAACTGCTGAAACCCTAATAATAATGAACCGGAACAAACACAATAGGGTTTCACCAGTGAACTGCTGAAATCCTAATAATAATGAATCGGAACAAACACAATGGGGTTTCACCAGTGAACTTCTGAAACCCTAATAAAACTAACAAAACCAATAGGGTACCAGTACCTATGGTCCCTATTGCACACCAGGTCCCTATCACATCATTTGTAAGTGTTCAAAAGTTTCCCCTCTGCTCCCCGCATTTGTGGATCATTGTTGTTGTTGTGTTTCTTGTCGTCGAGTTTGTTGGTGAGTGTTTGGCTGTATGAACTGTTTGGATATTCGTGTATAAGACGCATGTTGCGCATTTTTATTTCATTCAGTTTAGCTTTATTGTTTCCGTTCGTTGTTTGGTTTTTGTTTTGTGTGCATTAAAAACCCACGAACGTGAGAAATGCCTGCGCCTGGTTCCTTACTGCTGCAACCCCGACGTGACAGGTTGTAAAAGTACGTCGGGCATTTATAGAATAAATCAGATGTTGTTTGATGTATATATGACAATCAATGAATACGTTATTCATTTTCAAAACTTTAATTGCAGTATTAGACATTTCAGGAATCGTAAATAGACTTTCTTTTAAAAACAAAAGTTGTAAAAGTATGGCAAGCATTTATAGAATAAATTAGATGTTGTTTAATGTGTATATGACAATCATTGAATAAGTTATTGATTTTCAAAGCTGTTATTGGGCTATTACAAATTTCTGGAATATCTACTAAATCCTCCATAGAATTTCTATTGAAATCAAAGGTTGTAAAAGTATGCCAGGCATTTACTGAATGAATCAGATGTTTGATTTGAACATATCAATCAATGAATAAGTTATTCATTTTCAAGACTTGAATTGCGGTATTGCAGATTTTAGGAATTTCTACTAAATCTTAAGTAGAGTTTCTATTAAAAGCAAAGGTAGTAAAAGTATGGCAGTCATTTACAGAATAAGTCAGACGTTGTTTGATATATATATGACAATTAATGAATAGGTTATTGATTTTCAAATCTTTAATTGCAGTATTAGAAATTTCAGGAATTTCTACTAAATCCTAAGTAGAATTTATTTCAAAACCAAAGGTTGTAAAAGTATGGCAGGCATTTATAGAATGAATCAGACTTTGTTTGATGTATATATGACAATCAATTAATAAGTTATTGATTTTCAAAGCTGAAAACGGCTATTGGTGAATGTCTGTTGAATGTCTGTTCAATGTTGAATGTGCAAATATAAAACCAATTTTACCTCCAATAAAGCCAATTTTACCTCCAATACCTCCGTAACAAAAACTGTTTACGGTTATACAGTATTGCGACTATTTTTTTTGGGATTTTCGAAGTATGCATCTGTGCATGCTTTTTGGGTCAGTATAGACAAACATTTAGCTGGCTACATACAACATTCAGTAGCTATGTTATAGTAAGCTTAAACTAAAACTGTTTACTGTTATATTGCGACTGTTTCTGGCGGATTTTCAAAGGCACACATTTGTGCATGCTTTTGGGGGTAATAATATAGGCTTTACCAAAACCCCTTGGGCAGTAAGAGTTGGGGTTTCCAAGATTCTCTCGTCTTTTCACTTGACGAGAAAGTCAGCAGGGGTGGGTAGAGTACTGAAAATCTGTACTCAAGTAAAAGTACTGTTACTCGTCACAAAATGTACTCAGGTAAAAGTTGAAGTACCACCTGAAAAAACGACTCAAGTAAGAGTAAAAGTGTACTTGGTCAAAAAAGTACTTGAGTACTAGTTACATATTTTGCTCAATACATTAACGCCATAGTAACAACAAGGAAAAATGATTTAAGAAAGTAGAAACGCAAACTCCATTTTTAATGTTTGACTAGGCATTTGTTTTCCAGAGTCAGCCTACAGTGATGCAGAATAGAAAAACAAAATGAATTGCAAAAATACTACTGTAATCCTTTTATTAATCTGTGTGGCAAATAAGATTCTTGCAAATTAAGACATCATACATGTTACTGGTAAAAAAAATGTATCTTGTGTAGTAATGCTCAATACATCTTCTCAATCAAATTAGTAAGTCAGGTCTTGGGTGGAATGACTGACTGCATTGCAACTAAGCCACCCTCGTTAGCAGCAATTGCTTTCAACTGAAATCTAGCTATTTAGACTGGGTATGTTGCTGCTAACTGAAGTGTATTACTAAATAAAACAAGCTGCAGTGTTATTACATGTTGTAAGTTAGCTAGAATATTATATTATCATTAGGATATATTACTGCATTTTGTTGTACTGTACTTGTACTTGTTCAATGACAAAAGTTGAATCTAAAAAAAAGATGGCTATAATAAAAGGATTTAGCTTGCTAAGTAACGCGAGCCGGTTCGCTAACCTTACCTCTATGTGTTTGCGTACATTGGATGATGAGTTTTTGAAAGCAGAGATGGTTGCGTCTTTGGGAATACAAAGACAACATTTCATGATGATTGTGTTGCCTATTTTACATTTAAATCGAAACATGTCGTGCAACTGTGGCCAGGGGTTGGAATTTCCCCCATCAACATCCTCCAATTGACCACTTTCCACGTCAATAGTGGTTAAAGACAGCCATTCACGTGGGCGATCAGGGTTCGGATCTCGGGAGGGCAACAACGATCAACGCTTTGTATTGCGGGCCGGCTGAGCTAGGCTTGCCTGGTTTCTTGTTTTGTGTTAGACAACGGTCAACAAGAAATGTACTAGGTCATTTGATTTGTCCCATTCTTCATCTACATAGTTATGTTGCGCTGTATGCACAGTTCTGAATAAATAGAGATTGTAGTAGTAATTAGTTAGCTAAGCGTCTGTTAACAAGTTAACGCAGAGATGGCGCCATACCATAGAGTATCTAGAATGGTTGCCATTACAGCCAGAGTTGTTCTGTGGAAAACACTTACTAATAATATGTATTTCTAATTTCTAATAGGATTGTATATTGTTAGTAAATGTGTATATTTGTTTAAATGAGATTAGGAATTATTAGAAATGTATATTCCTGTATTTTCCATTGATCTTATTGGAATTGTAAGGAGTTTCTCTTGAATTTAACTGAGGAGAGGCAACTATCAACAAGAAATATACTGTCATTTGATTTGTCCCATTCTTCCTCTACACAGAGCTGCATAGTAAAAACAACCAAAATGGCAGACGTAGTGCAGTGTCCTTCATTTCTACACCTCAACTTAATCACTCAGAACACAATGCAGATTGTCTAGTGTCAGATGAGACCAGTTACATTGGTGCCGTAACCTTGATCAATCGCTGTTGACTTCATCAAGATATACCGTCGCCAGCGAGGCATCATCACCAGACTGATCACCAAGGATTGCTATGCTGCAGCCTGCAGATAGGTTGAAAGTGACAATTTGCACACATACACAAAGAGTGTGAATGCTGCAGCGTGTATATATATATATATATATATATATATACATACAGCTCCAGAAAAAATAAAGAGACCACTGCACCTTTTTCTTTCCTTTCCAAAGGTGCAGTGGTCTCTTAATTTTTTCCGGAGCTGTGTGTTTGTGTGTGTGTGTGTGTTACACAGCTTGCCGAACAAATAGGACAGTCTATCTCTTTCGTGAGATACACACACAGTATCTCACAAAAGTGAGTAGACCCCTCACATTTTTGCAAATATTTGCTTATATCTTTTCATGTGACAACACTGAAGAAATGACACTTTGCTACAATGTAAAGTAGTGAATGTACAGCTTGTATAACAGTGTAAATGGAGTTCATGGAGTTCACAGTGTAAATGGAGTTCATGGGCATGGAGTTCACCAGAGCTTCACATGTTGCCACTGGAGTCCTCTTCCACTCCTCCATGACGACATCACGGAGCTGGTGGATGTTAGAGACCTTGTGCTCCTCCACCTTCCGTTTGAGGATGCCCCACAGATGCTCAATAGGGTTTAGGTCTGGAGACATGCTTGGCCAGTCCATCCCCTTTTGGTGTACTCACTTTTGTGAGAGACTGACACACACACACGCACCCCCACACTTTTGTTAATATTCAGTTGAGTAACATAAAGCATTTAGAAGGCTCGTTTTGTGGGAAAAGGAAATGACGCAGCCAATGATGAATGTGAATTGGGCTTTGGAAGAGGGAGGTTTTTCAGGGAATTAGCCCAGACCCCAGGTAGGGAAGCAAAGACTAGGTTCACCTGCTTTTTGTTCGACCCGTTTATCCCATCATCATGTGTCTGCTCCAGTTGATATGAGTGGGAGCACTCTTTCAGCTAGATAGGAGACAATCAGCTTGGATTTGAGTGCCCTCGTTACACAGCTTGCCGAACAAATAGGACAGTCTATTGCAGCTCAGTTTAAGAAGGAAAGTGACAAGAATTAAAATGCAGGAGCACAGGTTCAGAGGAGCACAGGTGCAGGTCAGATATTCACAGACATGTCTTCCCTTAATTTATCTGGGATGAAATTAGTCATGCAGCCAGATGTGAAGGAGCTGCCGTGCTTTAGAGGAGACGGAACTGATAAACACTCAGTACATGAATGGGAGGTTATCCAGTACTGCAGTACAGCTTATGGACAACTATTTAAAGAGAGGAAGAGAGGGGTTCCGCTAGCTGAACAATCACTGGAGATTATATCTAGATTGTTAGGGCGAGCCAGAGACATTATAAAAGTGACACTTCGCAGCAGCAAATCTCTGGACCCTCAGGGAAACCCCAAGATTATCATGGACATACTAAAGCAGCAATTTAGTGGCCTAACATTCATCAATTTTCAAACCCTTTTTCTTACACAAATATGTATTGTTTTACCATAAATGTGAACAATTAAATAATTCACCTTATGTGCATGCAGTCCAATATGTTTATGAGACACATTATTATTTTTCTATTTATCATTGATATCAGGCCACAAACAACCATGTGGAACAGTTCTCCCATTCCAAATACGCAAAGCAGACAATATCTATAATGATCACATTTATATTACATTATTTCATGATAATAGGTTATTTGATGTTACTTACTAGCCCTATATTTGGAATCCTATTGTGCTCCATGTTGTTAGCATGTTGTTAGCATTCCTCCTTTGTGCTCTGGTAACAGCTACCCAGCGTGTGAAAACTGAAAAGGACTATGGCTACATTGAGTAAAAGTGTTTTTACGTTTTGCCATTTTATACTAATAATAATAATACTTATGAAGCTATTGAAAACCTGTATCCTTTCTTTATCTGTGCGATGCGTTAGCGTTCTATGTTAGCATGCTCTGTTAGCATACTATGTTGGCATGCTACGTTAGCATGCTGCCTCTGCCTCTTTGTGTTCTAGTCACTGAGCACATACAGAAAACGAAACTCTTTATGTCCCACCCCCAACTTTTTGATTTGCTAGAATACATAACAGTTACCTTCCCCTGATTGGGTAAAAGAAAATATTTTGCATAGCAGCATCCTTCCATTGGTCGATTGTGCATTGGATGCTGTCAAGCAACAGCCCATCCATTGGTCAGGTGCACTAAGGGTAGGTTGCATTTGGACTGGATGACGACAACCAGGAACTGTCCCATGTAAACAAAACGCATACGGCTCTTTTCAGTGGAATCTCAGGAAAACAGCAAAGAAAACCGATTCTCGCTATCATAAACTGTTTTGAAGATATTTCATTTTTACGGGGATTTTAAGCAGAAAAGTCCTCCCCGACCCCCAAGGGAAAGAGACGAGGAGAAAGTATTGCAGATCCTAGCTGAATGGTGACGGGGATGTTTGTCAAGCATTGTCCCAACGCGTCATTAGCCGCGGTGATAAAATTCAAAACAGCAGACAAGTGGACAGAGAATGAGATACAGGAGCATTCAAATGAGCTTCAGATTTAAACAAAGACACATCTACTGACCAGACCGAGACATTCTGACACAGCCAGGCAGGTGACAGGCCATGTCCAAACATCCAACGATGTGATTGCTTCAGACATCTCTGTGACACCTGTAGTTCAGATTGATGCATTGGTCCCCCACCTGTTCAAGCTAATAATGACTGCATGCAGACTCTCGTCAGTTTACTCAATCGCGTGTCTGCGCAAAAAAACCAGGTAGTCAGGGCACAGCACCAAAATCACCCAGCTCGTTGCAAAGTTTGTAAAGCAGCAGATCGTAACACTCTCTCACACTGTAGGCAAGAGAACCTGTGCTTAGCATGTTTTGGGCCTGGCCATTGGAAGAGAGACTGCCCAAAGAGTGGGCCTACTTACAGTCAATGCAATTCCCATACACCCTCACCAGCACAGCAGTTAAACTAAAGCCCACATTTAGAGAGAACAACATGTGGGCGATAAAAGTGAACAAACCCTCAAGGGAGATGATCCAGAGTGATTGTATGCAAAGGCATGTAGTACAGTGCCAAAGGGGGTTAAGGTGGTGGTGCAGAATATACAGAGAGTACAGCCATTCAGTGAGTTATTTTATGCTCCAGTAATTGTAAATAGTCAGTTCCAGTTGAAAGGGAATGCTAGGTTCGGGTTCCATGGCCTGTACCTTTAGCGAAGCTGCGGAGCGGGAGATGTTGCAGAAAAAGGTCCTCACAGGAACAAAAATAATGACAGTCATTCTAGTTGGTTGTGGGGGCCAGAAAACTACACCGAAGTGCATGTACGAAGTTGAGTTAGACGTGTATGGGGTGAGATGCATTGTTCCCGACCTGGTAGTGCCAGGTCAACATGATGATCTTATCCTTGGCATTAATGTGATAAAGCATGTGATGCATCAGATGAAGGGCAGTGATGACTATTGGAGGCTCATATCCAGTAGTGGTCAATGATCATTGCCAGAATGTGAACACTTATTAGATATGATGACAAGTCTCACCCGGTGGAGGGGTGAGAAAATGCCCAGTAAAATAGGAACAGTGAAGCTTACCCAGGCGGTCACCCTACTTTCCAAGCAAGAGCACTTAGTGTGGGGAAGATTACCCAGCAATGTTCCTATGTCGCCAGGAAGCACTGTTGTGGTTGAGCCTACTACGTCTAAGTATATGCCACGAGACATAAAAAAGGGCAGAGTAGTCACACCCATGTGGGGTGACCGATGGGTCCCAATGGAAATAACCAATGTGTCCGACAAACCAATCACGTTGAAGAGAAACCGCAAGCTGGCAGATGCGTCCCCATGCCTAGCTGTGGAGGATTTCACAGTTTTCCAAGGCTACAGCAAAAAGGAGGACGCTACTACACAGAGAGGCAGTCCGTTGCAACAGGCACGAGAAATGTAAAGCAAAAGCTGGAGGGAATGGGATTGGGGGGTGTTGGTATTGAGGTGTGTGAAGCTAGCCAGTAGGCCAAACAAGAACAAGTCCAGTTGCTAGTAGATTACCATGTGTTCTCAAAGCATATGTTGGATTGTGGCGAGGTTCAGGGCTTTGTGCATCGCTTTTGACTCACTGACGAACATCCCTTCCGCCTCCCGTACCGCCAGCTCATTACCTAAAGTTGTGGCAAGTTTTAACAAAAATGGAGGGGCAAAAGATGATAAGGAAACCTATGAGCGAATATGCCTCACCACTTGTTATGGTTTGGAAGAAGGATGGGGGTCTGCAAGTGTGCACAGACGTCCGATGGCTAAATGCGAGAACGATAAAAGATGCACATCCACTCCCACATCAATCTGACTGTCTAGCTGCTATAGGCAACACGTTCTTTAGCACCATGGACTTGACGGCAGATTTTTACAACTTACCCATGAAAGAGGAGGACAAACAGTTCACTGCATTTACTCCAATGGGGTTGTATGAATACAAGCGTATGCCACAGGGGTTATGTAACAGTCCAGCGTCATTCATGCAAATGATGAGCATCTTCGGAGACTTGAACTTCAGCAGCTTGTTATGCTATCTGGACAATCTTCTTGTGTTTGTGCCAACTGAAAGAGAAGCATTGGGCAGGCTGGAGGAGGTATTTCGAAGGTTGCGGCAGCATAATCTAAACCTGAATCCAGAGAAGTCCCATTTTCTACTATCTTCAGTGAAGTTTTTGGGCCACATCATTGACAGGAACGGAGTAGCTGTAGACCCAGCTAAAGTGGATCAGCTAAAGTGATTTCAAAGGCAGATCTGCTGGAAGATGATGGCTGCACCCTTTCGGTATGGAGGATCAAGTGATTTCTAGGGATGGTATTTTATTATCAACACCTCATCCCCAACTGTTCCTCAGTGGCAAAACCCCTTTTCGCTCTTACGGCAGGTCAGAAAAGGAAAGGAAAAGCAAAAACAACCAAAAATCCAAGCAGATTTATGAGACTAAAACTTTCAGATTGGATCACGGAATGTGATGCTGCCCTGCTTAACCTTAAAGACAAGCTGCTGAATTGTGTGGTTCTTGCACATCCCGATTTCACAAGACCGCTCATCTTATCCACTGATGCATCGCTGGATGGGCTTGGCGCTGTTCTGTCGCACATCCCAGCCTGCGAAAACAAGGCACAAACGATTGCTTTTGATAGCAAAACTCTGAGTGGCTCACAGAAATAATACCCAGCTCACACACTTGAGTTTCTATCTTTAAAATGGAGCATTTGTGAGAAGTTTATTCACTGGTTCAAGCGACATTCTTTCACTGTGTGGACAGACAACAATCCCCTCACTTACATAATGACAAAACCGGAATTAGACGCATGCGAGCAACGTTGGGTGTCTAAGCTCGCCCCCTACACGTTTGATTTGAAGCACATTGTGGGAAAGAAGAACATTGTCGCCGATGCTTTAAGCCGAGATCCATTTGCCAAATCGTTCGGCCAAAGGCTCATCAAAGAGAAATACCAAAATCTAGTGGCTGAAGCTGAAGCAGAAGGAGAGGACAGGGTTCAGAATACCTTTCATGTAAATTTTCAAAGTCAGCTGACTAAGCCATTAATCCAAACAGTGAAGAGAAACAGGTCAGACTATTCCCCACGCTGTTGCGACACATCTACCGTCAAAGCTATCCTGGAGTCTCATGACAGATGGGATGCGACAACAACATCCAGAGCAGTACCACTAATCATGTCATTCCAACAGTCTGTAACGATGGGGCATGATGCTCTTCCTGTGTTTTCTCTGGAGGAGCTACAACAGAGTCAGAAACTCGATTCAGTCGTTTCTAAAGTTATCTTTTTCGTAGATCGAGGAAGACGTCCCTCAAGGCGGGAGATGAGTGGATTTGATCTGGGGGCACTAGTGCTCAACAAGCAGTGGGAACGACTGAAAATGAAAGATGAGGTATTGTACCGCATAACCAAAGATTGTACCACTTTGCCTCGACAATTCATAACTCTAGTAAGCCATTTTATTGTAGATTTGATTGTGATTTTTGGATCATTGCCCTTTTGCAAGATCCATGTTCGGGTCAGCTGCTGCTTGTTGACAGATGGCCTGACGTTCTCCTCAATAATTCTCTGGTACAAAATAGAATTCAGGCCAGGTCCTGAAGCAGCAAAGCAGCCCCAAAATATAATGCCACCACCTCCTTGCTTTACTGTTGGTATAGGGACTACTGTTCAAAGGCAGTGTTTTGTTTTTGACAAACATGGTGTCTGGCATTGCAGCTAAACAACTCCACCTTTGACTCATCTGGCCAGAGCACATTGTTCCCGTAACTTTGGTTACTTTTCCCAGGAGTTGGCTGGCAAATGTCAATTGTATAATATTATTTTCTTCCATCCTGACCTCCCATGTAGGCCACGCTTGTGCAGTCTCTTTCTAACAGTTGACTCACTTTGACGTTGTGTTAAAAGAGACCTGTAATGTTACCTTATGATTCATGGACACTTCTATGACAATATTTCTAGGTGGGACGGCCTGTTCTATTTACTGTAGACTGCTAGTTGTCTGCAATTTTCTCCACTTGTAGAGTGGAATTATATCATTTGAACTGCTTGGAAATGGCTTTTTAAGCTCTCCCAGATTCATAGGCACCAATAATATTTCTTCAGAGAGCTTTGGATATGTCTTTTAAATCCTGGTATGACTTGCTACCACAGACCTATGGTTAAGACCAAACTTCTAATCTTTATGGAAAGCTGGACCTTCCCATGTTTCTCACAAAAGGTTATCCTGTTTCGGTGCACCAGATTCTAATTTTAGCCATTTTATGTGATGGTAAAATTAGGGATGTACTAACTTTTCCACTTAAGAAAATTTTATTTCTGTTAATTTTATTGCATAAATGGTTTCAACATTTAAATGATTTGGGTGATTTGTTAAATTGGGATACATTAGCGTAGCCGGTTCAGCCAGAATACCTGAGTGGTAATTAGTCAGCTAATGCAGATCGCTCCTATCACAATGTCGGATTTATACCTGTCTATTTAAACGTCAGTTTACACTGATATTCTGATGGTCATCCTAGCAAGCTTGTAATCATATTGAATAAGACAGATCAAGAGATATGGCTGTTATTGCGCCACCAGGCCAAACCGATTCACTTGCATCTTTATAGTGTTTTGGAAATGTCAATCAATTATTATTATAAAATTATTATCAGTGTAAAATTTAAGTAATTGACAAGGTTAGAAATAATAATTTTTAGTTGAAATAATAATTATGTCCTGCAAACACGGCTTTCGTCAAAGAATCCTCCATTTGCAGCAATTATAGCCTTGCAGACTTTTGGCCATTCTACTTGTCAATTTGTGAAGGTAATCTGAAGAGATTTCACCCCATGCTTCCTGAAGCACCCCCCACAAGTTGGATTGGCTTGATAGGCACTTCTTAGGTACCATACAGTCAAGCTGCTCCCACCACAGCTTAATAGGGTTGAGATCCGGTGACTTTGCTGGCCACTCCATTATAGACAGAATACCAGCTGACTGTTTCTTCCCTAAATAGTTACTGCATAGTTTGGAGCTGTGCTTTGGGTCATTGTCCTGTTGAAGGGACAAAATTGGCTCCAATCAAATGCCGTCCACAGGGTATGGGTATGGTGTTGCCAAAGGGAGTAATAGCCTTCCTTCTTCAAGATTCCTTTTCCCACTTCACCACCACCAAAGCACCTCCAGATCATCACATCACCTCAATCATGCTTGACAGATGGCGTCAAGCACTCCTCCAGCAACTTTTCATTTAGTCTGTCTCACGAATGTTCTTCTTTGTGATCCGAACACCTCAAAATAACAACCCCGTTTGCTGTGAAAGATGCAAATAAAAACAGAATGCAATGATGTGCAAATCATTTATCCCTATATTTAATTGAAAATAGTAAAAAGACAACATATCAAATGTTGAAACTGAGAAATTGTAATGTTTTTGGAAAAAAAAAACATGCCCATTTAGAATTTGATCCCAGCAACACGTTTCAAAAATTTGGGACATGGGCATGTTTACCACTGTGATGCATCACCTCTTCTTTTAACAATACTCTGTAAGCATTTTGGAACTGAGGAGAACAGTTGCTGTAGTTTTGAAAATGGAATGTTTTCCCATTCTTGCTTCATCTAGGATTGCAGCTGCTCAACAGTTCAGGGTCTCTGTGGTATTTTTTGTTTCATAATATGCCAAATGTTTTCAATGGGTGACAGGTCTGGACTGCAGGCAGGCCAGTTAAGCACCCGGACTCTTTTACTATGGAGCCATGCTGTTGTAACATGTGCAGAATACGGTTTCGCTTTGTCTTGCTGAAATAAGCAAGGCCTTCTCTGAAAAAGATGTAATCTAGATGGTAGCATATGTTGCTCCAAAACCTGTATATATTGTTCAGCATTAATGGTGCCTTCAGAGATGTGCCAGTCACCCAAGCCATGTGCACTAATGCACCCCCATACCATCACGGATGCTGGCTTTTGAACTGTGCACTTTCAACAATCTGGATTGTCCCTCTCCTCTTTAGTCCGGAGGATGCGCCTTCCATGATTCCCAAAAATAATTTCAAATTTTGATTAGGCAAACCACAGGACAGTTTTCCGCCTCAGTCCATCTTAAATGAGCTTGGGCTCAGAGAAGGCAAAGGCAGTTCTGGATCTTATGGTTTCTTCTTTTAATGGTAGAGTTTGAACTTGTATTTGTGGATGCAGCGACATAATGTGTTCACAGACAATGGTTTTTGGAAGTGTTCCTGAGCCCATGCAGTGACGTCCACTACAGAATCGTGTCTTTTTTAAAGCAGTGCCGTATGAGGGCCCGAAGATCACAGACATCCAATATTGGTTTTTGGCCTTGTCCCTTGCATACAGAGATTTCTCCGGATTCTCTGAATCTTCTAATGATATTATGAACCGTAGATGATGAGATCCCCAACCTCTTTGCAATTTCCATAATAGTGTTAATATAAACAAAAGTGACTGACGAGCCACTGAGGGGTATTCTGGGCTGGTCGCTGGGCCTGCCCCCGGGAACGCCGATGTTGTCCCCGCCGAAACGAGGTGCCTCTAGGCATCAGCGCGTTACTGTTTTTTGTTCTCCCCAATTAGATGCAGCTGCACCTTGTTGTCTCTAATTGGGGTCCCTATTCATGTTGCCATTTTGGATCTTCACTTTGTTGCTCTTTGTTTCTGCGGTTTGCCTCAGTTCTCGGTTGTGCCGCTCCTTTTGTTGTTTTCACTTGTGTGGTTACATTAAAAGGATGATACCCTTTCTCTGCGCTTCATGTCCTGCCTCCCTCAACCATGACACCTGATTACAAGGTGGATTGCTAGCAGCAGCCCTTTTAGGATTGTTTGTGACTTGGTCTTAGTGACTTCGAAGTCCTCTTGACTACCTCTAACTTTTCACAGATTTAGGAGCTGGTTTTAGTGCTAAAACGCTTTGTGAAAAACTCTTAGGCCAAAAATGTAGGAGTCCTAAATTTAGGACTGACACGACCATTTTTTTAAGAGTTACTCCTAAATCAGCAAATTAGGAGCTACTTTTAGCCTTAACATGTTTTATGAATACGGCGCCAGATGTTTATCATGACTTCTTGGCATGTTTGCCTCTCAGTCTTAAAAGGGGCATTTCACTATTACCGGGGGTACCCTTAGGTAGTTTTTATAGTGTTTGAGACATTTCTAGGTCAGTGAGATTTGTTTCACATACAATTTGCAAGAAGGAGCACAGGAATTGGATTTGCATGCTAAACAACACACTGTAGTACGTAACAACTATATTGAAAGGCGGGCAGGGTCTGCAAATAAATATAGTCATATTTTGTTTCATTTCACAAAAATATGCACTGAAAGTAATTTTCTATCTAGTAGCGGTTGTCTTTGTTTGATAGAGCCATGGGATGTACATTGAGAAATGTTATTCTTAAATTGTTACACTATTTGCCCGTGCAGTCTTTCATAGAGTGGTGAACCCCTCCCCATCCTCACTTCTGACAGACCCATCTCCTCTGGAATGACCTTTTAATACCCAATCATGTTACTGACCTGTTGCCAATTGACCTAATTAGTTGTGTGATATTCCACCAGGTTTAGTTCTTTAGCATTACACAACTTCCCAGTCTTTTGTTGCCTCTGTCCAAACTTTTTTTTAAACATGTTGCTGGCATCAAATTCAAAGCGGGCACATTTTTCGAGAAGCAATTTCTCAGATTCAACATTTGATATGTTGTCTTTGTACTATTTTCTATTGAATATAGGGTTTAAGTGATTTGCATTGCATTCTGTTTTTATTTAAATTTTACACAGTGTCCCAACTTTTGTGGAAACAGTGTTGCACATTAAGTAGGTGAGTGATGAAATTCCCCTTTAACATGCCCAACTCAGTAAAATGTATCTGCAAACAATTATAAAATTTGTCTAATTATATCTGATGGACTAGCTGCTAGGCCAGAAAGCTAGAGCAACATTTATTTCTGCAGTGACTGGTAGGCTAGCTAGCTACAGAAACAGTATACAATTCTGTATGACTAACAGCTTGGCTAGCTAGCTTACTTGCTAACATATCCATGTTATATGTACTAGTGTTGCTTTCAAACTTTGTGTATATTAATTCTCTGATTTGATGCTACAGTAGACAAGTGACTTCCCAGAGTCAAATACTATATCTTGTAAAAAACAAAATCCATGAAATTCCTTGTTTTTTATTTTCCATTTATACTTTTGTACTGGTTTTGTGGGTAGTGCCAGTTGGTAGTGTGGAAAAAAGTGTGGAAGTAGCATTTGCTTTACACTATCTTTTAGGTATCTGCTGTGTTGTGGGGTCTTGCGTCCTCTCCTCCCTCATAATCCCCTAGTGGTCGGGTGTGGGACCCTGGTTCAGGGGGTCCAGGGGTGGCTCTAAGGCACCTCAGCTCCCTGACGTAGTCCCTCTCCAGCAGGAGCTGCTGTCTCTGGGCTTGTAACTGGTCCTGGTGGTCCCTCAGTGAGTGGGCTCTCTGGCTTAATGAATGAATCAATCAATTAATACAATTTACAACTCATTTTTACATGAGCATTTTGAAACTCTTTACAGTAATTCTGCCTGAAAACCAAAGCGGAAGTAAGGCATGGTGGCTATCCAAAATTCCCTACAATGAAGGAACCTATATGGAAGAAACCTAAAGAGGGACCAGACTCAGAGGGGTGTCCACACAGAGATCCTATGAAATTCTATTTGTGTTCTTTATGTAATTCTATTGGTGGCTGGACCTGGATCAGCTGCTGCAGTTCTTCTCTCAGATGTTGGTTCTCTGAGGACACCTCTCTGGTGTGTGACAACAGGCAGCGAGATGCCTCCTATCAGGGGGGAAGAAAGACAGAAGAAAGGAGGTGAAGAAGAGAAGAGAGGGAGAACACGAGGGTGTTCTCTGGGGTGTCGACGGCTCATGACGTTGGGGCAATCAGACATAACCAAGGGCATCTTGGGATGTAATTAGATTTCTTATTGTCCTCTGTAAGACAGGTGCTCTGAGGTGGCTAGGGGGAACGCCAAGGAGATCGCTGGGTAACAGACGGCTGAATAACGAATAGCAAAGTGATGGAGAAACTGACTACTTCAATCTTTCTTACCTTTGTGATTATTCATTATATAACGCCAAGTTGTGTTATCGCAGCATACCCCTCTCGTGGTCTTCTCCCCATGAGTAGAAAAGTAATAGTATAGTGATGGTTCGTATGTCAATTGTATGTACTATTTGTTCTGTCAGTACATTTTGGGGTTTTGTACAAACTGTAGTACATCCTTTCATTCTTGATTCATACCGCAGTAGATAGGAGAATGCTGAATTATTTGCCTTTGTAAAAGTAGTTTTGAATTTTCAAAATGAATTACACAGAACTGTGTCTTGTTGGGCAGTCTTGTTTATTCTGCCATTCCCACACCAGAAAGTCATGACAAAGCTGGTCCTATCACAGTGTGCATATGAAGGCCTGTGTGTCCCTTACTCACCCTGTTAGCTACGAGGGTCAGGGCCTGTACTGTGTCGTTGGCCTGAGCCTCATACCTACAATAATAAATAACAATAATATTATAATACATTTACATACATGTAGCTCAGGGGTTTTCAAACTATTCCACGGAAGGCTGTGTGTCTGCAGGTTTTCGCTCTCTCCTTGTACTTGATTGACTAATTAGGTTACTGATTAGTTAGTTTCTACCCTCACCTGGTTGTGTAGGTGTGAACAGGGAACCAATTTATAGGAAAAACCAAAAACCTGCAGACACACGGCCCTCCGTGGAATGGTTTGGACACCCCTGATGTAGCTCTTCACACTGGTGCACATTTTCTTTGTGAAATGACTGGACAGCCCAAAAGCTTTAAATGATGCCCATCTGACACAGATCCGATTTTCTGGTTTTAGAATGTCACAAGAAAAAAAACAATAACAATACAACAGTTTGAAATCAGAAACACGGACAGTACACAGATACACGCATCCACATACACACACATCCAACTTGCGGTGATATTGGATAGATTACAAATAAAACTAAATTGTTTACAATTTCTTTTCAGGTAAAGCCTATATTTCCAGTTCCCATGATGTTCATGTATGGTTCCCAGAGCTGAACAAAGTCTTTCTGCTTGCCCCTAGCAATGTAAGTTAGTCTTTCCAGACCGATACAATACGTAAGCTCCCTTATCCACATTCTTAATGACGGTGCATCTGTACTCTTCCAACATAGTGCAGTGGCTCTCCTGGCTTGAAGAAGTCCAAAGTCCAGAAGTTTAGTCTGTTTCGTTGTTTGTATAAAGTTCATCGGATATATTCCAAGAACACAAAGTTTGACATTTAAAGGGACTTCGGTGACTTGTATTTATTGTCTGTGTTTGTGCTTTGAGACAAGCATTATTCCAATCTCCCTCTTCAATGTCGTCTTGTATATACATTTTCCAAGTGTTTAATTTATCTAGTGTAGTTTCAGCACTACAGTCAACCAATATGTTATAATATATAGATACATGGCCCTTCCCTTCTAAATTTCCAAGTGTGTCCTCAAGTTTTGAAAAAGGTGGTTTACACGTCATCTGGTCATCCTTTGATGACAGCTTTTTAACTGTAAATATTTAAAGAAGTGTTTTTTAGGGATTTTATATCTCTGACATAATTGATCAAAAGAAAGTAAAACTCCATCCTAATAGAGATCCATCAGTTTACGAATACCTTTTGTATTCCATGACTTGAATCCTCCATCTTTTGCACCAGGCATAACATGTTCATTACCCAAAATAGGAGTAAATTGGGATAATACAGGCATATCTCCTATATGTTTGCGTGCAGCAGGCCAAACTGAAATTGTATTTTTAAGAAAACATGAGTGAGCAGGTAAAAAACATGTCTTTTATTTCTTATGGTATTCACATTCAACTGTAGGTTATAACAGAATGGCACAATCATAAAACAAAACATTGCAACAAAGAAAAAAAAAATGAACTGACCCCTGTTCAAAAGTCTGCAAACCCTTAGTTCTTAATACTTTGTATTGCCCCCTTTAGCACCAATGACAGTGTGCAGTCTTTTGTAATAGTTGTCTATGAGGCCCCGAATTCTTGCAGGTGGTATAGCTGCCCATTCGACTTGGCAAAATGCCTCCAGGTCTTGCGAAGTCTTTGGTCGTCTTGCATGAACCGCACGTTTGAGATCTCCCCAGACTGGCTCAATGATATTAGCCAGGAGACTGATGGCCACTCCAGAACCTTAACCTTTTTCTGCTGTAACCATTGGAGGGTCAACTTGGCCTTGTGCTTATGGTCATTGTCGTGCTGGAAACTCCAAGAGCGTCCCATGCGCAGCTTTTGTGCAGAAAAATGCAAATTGTCTGCCAGTATTTTCAGTGTATATGCTGCATTCATCTTGCCATCAATTTTCACAAGATTCCCCGTGCTTTTAGAGCTCACACACCCCCAAAACATCAGTGAGCCACCACCATGCTTCACAGTGGGGATGGTATTCTGTTCACTATAGGCCTTGTTGACCCCTCTCCAAACATAGCGCTTATGGTTTTGACCATAAAGCTCTATTTTGGTCTCGTCACTCCAAATTACAGTGTGCTAGAAGCTGTGATGCGTGTCAAGGTGTTGTCGGGCATATTGTAATCAGGCTTTTTTGTGGTATTGCTGCAGTTAAGGTTTCTTTCTGGCAACTCGACCATGCAGCTAATTTTTGTTTAGTATCGTCATATTGTGCTCCTTGAAACAACCACACCATCTTTTTCCAGAGCAGCCTGTATTTCTCCTGAGGTTACCTGTGGGTTTTTCTTTGTATCCCAAACAATTCTTCTGGCAGTTTTGGCTGAAATTTTTCTTGGTCTACCTGACCTTGGCTTGGTATCAAGAGATCCCTGAATTTTCTACTTCTTAATAAGTGATTGAAAAGTACTGACTGGCATTTGGAAGGCTCTGGATATCTTTTTATATCCTTTTCCATCTTTATAAATGTGACAGTGAGGTGACGGACAGCTCCGTCATCTCCCGCTTTTCCCGGTTTCCCATGGATCATGAACTCACCCCGGACTCCTTCATTTGTCTTGTCTCCAATTATCACTCACACCAGGTCCCAATTAGGTCATCAGTATGTGTTTAAATGTTTCTCCTCTGCTCCCCTCATTTGTCGGTCA